>JAXCGZ010021952.1:0-15000 GCA_037179515.1 Halocaridina rubra | reverse complement strand
ATACATAGTATTAAGAATAATTTCTCTAGTATTTATGAATTCAAGACTATTATGTTAAGAATAACCCCTCAAACAATGGTGGATCAGGGCCTGTTTTATTATATGTTTTGAAACATTCTATTGTTGTATATTCTTATAATTCTATCTAACTTTCGCTATATCCTCAAAGTCTATTTGGTATAATCTGCTCGGATTTTTGAGATATAATATTCAAATGATTTTTAAGGTCTGAAGTTTCGACAATGATCACCCTTCTAAAAATCTGAATGTATAAAATCCAGTACAAAATAAATGAAGGGTATGGTAAAAAGTATATATTTATTTCATTTTGGAAAAAGCAAAATGAATGAAAAAACATCTCAGGTTCTTTCTGTTTTATAACTGTTTTTTTTAGAAGTAATAATGGTACAGGCATAAGACCAAGATAGATATACATTGAGCAAAAAATTAACATAGCTCTGACACCTTCACACTTTCTAGTAAATGTAATAGATCAAAGATATCAAAGTAGGTCTCTAACTTCTGAGCAGTACACTGCAGAGGAGAATGTTTTTGAGAGTCATCCGTTTTTTTCTTCCAATTTACATGTCATTTCATGGAAAAAGTGCACCATTTAAAGAGCTTCAGTTTGGCAACAATGTTGTAGAATGGTGGAAGTATTTTGCGAATGATGTAAATGAAAATGTAATACAGTTTACATTATAGATTTAGTTTTCAGTGCAACATCAGGCTGTGATTAATGTGGATATACTTTTTTTGTAATTAGTGAATGTCCACTCAGTCCAGACATTTAGTATCCTCTCCACAAAAGTTATAGAAAATAAAACTGACTTCTAGATATACTGTTTATTACTTACTTCTTTTGCCACTGTAATAACATTCTCCCCTGCTGTAAATAGTTTCCCCCATGCTTTCAGAAATTCACTTCCCTAAGAGCCTAATGTTCACAAGGTAAGGTGACACCCTCAGATATTCTCTCTCTCTCTCTCTCTCTCTCTCTCTCTCTCTCTCTCTCTCTCTCTCTCTCTCTCTCTCTCTCTCTCTCTCTCTCTCTCTCTCTCTCTCTCTCTCTATCTCTCTCTCTTTCTTTCTATATATATATATATATATATATATATATATATATATATATATATATATATATATATATATATATATATATATATATATATATATATATATATATATATATATATATATATATCTGTCTCTCTCTCAGCTTTTAAGCATGTAAATGTCATATAAAGACTTAGTTACCTCTTGGGATCTCTCTTTCATTTTGCTCGGCTGTAAGAATATAATTGTTGCATAAGAAATTTAGAGACTGATGTCTTGTCAGTTTCTACGTTTCCTAATGATATTCAAATGAACTCCTTTTCACGTTGGGTAACCGTCTTTGAAGTTCCACTATTTCGCCGTGGAAGAGCTGAAAAGCGTCTTTTCATATTAATCTATTCTTACTTTTTTTTCTTTTTCTCTTGTTTTGTATGGTGGTTTAGGCTTTCAATTTGTAAGCTCTTTTCATATATCGTTAACAAACTTTGCATACTGTCATCTGGAGGATCTGTTCAAATGTTGAAATTTTTTTCTTTTTTTTCTGTTCTATGATGATAGTAATCACAAGGAGCCGCCTTTTTAACATTTCTTTAAAAGATTAAATTAATGAAATATTCTTACTACAACATGGTTTTCCGCTCAGTGATAACTTGTATATATCAGTTTAGCAAAGCTCTTGAAGATATATCCTCTCATATTGATCCATTTTTAATTAGAATCAAAGACATTCGATTACAAACTTTTGGATTACCGTGCTACATAAAGCAAGAAGTGTTATCTGTGATTAACAATAGATATGAAGACATCTACTTGGAAAGCCCAAAGGTTAAGAGGCAGTTGAATATATGTATTATTTTTTTTTTCATTAAAGCCGGAGATGAATCAGATTCTATTTCCTTCATTGATTCCATACATTAGTCTTGCTTGTGTAGTCACCGTGGCTCAAGCGGTAGCGTCCGCGACTCTGAGGCGTCAGGTCGAGGGTTCGCGCCCCGTCACGGTCTGATATTAGCAGGGCGTGCACTCAGGGTAACGATTACACCTGCCAAAGCAAGTCCTTCGCAAGAAGGCAACCGTCCTAGCCCTTGATAGAAAAGGGAGTCCGTGACGTAAAACCGGAACAAGAGAGCTTGCTTGTACTTCACAATAGCATTCTCTCTAGCCTTTCCACGTTATCCTCAGTGGGGTCTAGCTTGGAGAAGTTGTAAGAGCTACCGTGTGGAGTTGAAATTTAGACCTCCTTGTTGGGAGGCAGACGCAATAAACACTGAACAGCCAAAAGAATAAAGCCGCTGTGAATGTAGAACTGTCAAATTTCGTGTTGGAAAAGACATAAGATGAAGAAAGTGAGAAATGTAGTAGTCTAAGCATCATTAGTGTTGAATGTTTTTGTATTTTTATTTGAGAACAAGGTAATTAATGTTTTTAAAGGAAGCACTGAAAAGTTTTATTTTTATTTTTATGGGATACTTAAGGGTAAAATAACAGTAATACTATAAATTTATTAGTCAAAAAAAATCTGTAGGTTTTAGAATCTTTTACTGGCAGGAGTGAAGAAATGAAAGTTAGTTGTGGGATTTTGCTGTCTACCTGATTGCAAGAGTGATTATGAAAAGCCGGAAGATAATGTAGTTGCAAACTAAAGGAAGAAATAATTTTTTAAGATCCTTTGAAACTCATATAACAGTGACAACACTTGTTTTTTTTTAAACAGACCAGAGAACCTCGTGCTACTGGGGGATCATTCTTACAAGAAGGTGACAGCCTTCTATGGAGGATGGTTTTTACTTTAATGTTTTTTAAGCCTTTTTGTTCGGGGGAAGGTTGAAATATATGTGGACATTAAAAATCAACCTTAACGCCATCAAAACTACAGCAAATTATCTCACTCCCTTTAGAGTTTTTTTTTTTTTTTTTTTTTTGGGGGGGGGAAATTGAGTTTTATATATAGCTAGAATGAGAGAGTTTTGAGGATTTGTGAGCAGCAATATGGTTTTTAGCCAGGAAGGAGCACTACAGATACAATTTTTGCTTTAAGAATGTTTATGGATAAGTATAGAGAAGGCAAACAGGAGCTGTATTTTATATTTGCGTAAGTAGGGAAGGCATATGACAGTAGTCGCCGTGGCTCAAGCGGTAGCGTCCGCGACTCTGAGGCGTCAGGTCGAAGGTTCGCACCCCGTCATGGTCTGAGGTTAGCAAGGGCATGCACTCAGGGTAACAATTACATCTGCCAAAACGAGTCCTTCGCAAGAAGGCAACCGTCCTAGCCCTTGGTAGAAAAGGGAATCCGTGACGTAAAACCGGAACAAAGAGAAGGCATATGACAGGGTGTTGAGATAGGAGTTGTGGTGTTGCACAAGGAAGTCTGGAGTAGCTGAAAAGTATATGAAGATGGTGCAAGATATGGATGAGGGCAATGTGACAACAGTGAGGTGTGCAGCAGGTTTGACGAACTGGTTCAAAGGGGGGGGGGGGTTGGATGGCATTATGGATCGACCCTGAGCCCTTTCTTAAGTTACAATGGTAATGGACAGGTTGACAGACAAGATCACCTAGAAATCTGATTGGACTGTGAAGTTTGTGGATGACATTGTGATATGTAGCAAAAGTAGGGAACAGGTTAAGATGGAGGTATGCGCAGGAGAAAATGGGAATGAAAGTCAACAGGATTAATACAGAGTAAATGTGTGTGCATGAGAGGGAGGGTGGTGGAGTGGTGATGTTGCAGTGCATAGAGGTGTCAATGGTGGATGAGTTTGAATATTTGAGGTCAAATGTTCTTATTTTTCTCTCTCTCAGATTGTGAAATTTTGCAAAAACATTATGTCCAAATTATCCTTGACCTCAAAAGAAAATATTCTGCGACTGTTCTGTTGCGTGCTGCTGGATGTAAGCCTTTCTATCTGCTTGTGATTGTTAAGGCTATGTGTTTGCAAAGTTTGACAGACAATGAAAAGAGAGGTATTGATAGGAGTGCGTTTGGCAAATTCGTATTTATTTATTTAGTCTTTATTTAGCCATATTATATATAATGCATGCAGTTATTTTGTAATTTGCTATTCATTTCTTTATTAATTTAATTTTGTAGTTGTTTATCTGCTTTTAGAAAGAGCATATCAATAATATTTCCGTGGTTGACTTAAATTCATGGTATCAAATGTGTAATGTAGACCTCAATTTTGCCTGAGGCCTGTAGTCATCCTAACCCAGTGTGACCCAAGCGTAACCTATGCTAACGCAACCGGACACAAATGAAAGAGGTTCGTATTCTACATTTGATCTCATGATTATAGGTGTATGAAAATTTTAGCCATTGGAGGAATGAGGCAAGTTAACTTCATGCTGATATGCAGCCCGGATTATTATTATTATTATTATTATTATTATTATTATTATTATTATTATTATTATTATTATTATTATTATTATTATTATTATTATTATTATTATTATTATTATTATTATTATTATTATTATTATTATTATTATTATTATTATTATTATGTTTACTGGAAGGGTTTCTGCTCGTAAATTTCCTAGCTATAGCTATAACTAATCGCTCGTGAAGTACAGCGAATCTATGGGAAGTTAGGAAAAGCTTCCAATAAGAATATATTGCTGTTTGGATTAATTGATATTTGTGTCATTTCTGAGTCATCTGCTGTTACACTTGTGAATATTTTAACAGCCTGATGAATTGTTTTAATAACAATTAAAAAAAACAACTAGCATTTCGAGTCGCAAATACATGGACTAGTATTTTACTTAGTCTGGTCTCCTTCCCACTTATTAAGTCTTTTAAATAACTAATATACCATTGATGAATATAAGTATATCCAACTATTTTACCTCCTACTATTGGGATACGACCCTGGGACCTATAGAATAGAAGTTTACAACTTTATGCAGTGAGTCACAGAGGTCTCTCAGCGACAAAGAACTAAAAAACTTACTGGTCACTCGCATTCTTATTGCTTTAAGAATATTATTTAAAACTCATGAATTTACAGACTGATTTTATGCACATTTCTTGTAAATTTATGCAGTATACACACTGTAAGTGCAATTTTCGTTACGGAAAAAAAAATGAAAAAAGTCATAAATGATTTGACAAAGGATACTCAGATTCAAGCTACAAAGCAAAC
Source organism: Halocaridina rubra (assembly GCA_037179515.1). Lineage (NCBI taxonomy): Eukaryota > Metazoa > Arthropoda > Malacostraca > Decapoda > Atyidae > Halocaridina > Halocaridina rubra. The sequence continues at coordinate 9,796 of JAXCGZ010021952.1, read as the reverse complement.
ATCTAGGAGTAAACTTGATTTACCTCTCCTTCCATAATTAACACCTTTTCTCATGTTCACATGTGGTAACTGTTTCTCATTATCCTCTGTCTGGTTTTCAACTTGAAGTTTTACGTCCATACGCCCTTCTTGAAACCAATTATCGTCATTATTCCGGGCATAGAACCAGCAACTAGTTGACCTGGCTTGCTACTTCAGTTATGAAAAATAAGTGCAAATTAATAAGAACTTTAACGTAAGGAATATGTTAATACAAACTACCAGACTAACATTTATAGTTGTTAGCAATACATATCCACTATTGTTTATTTCCAGTAAAGATAGATGATAATATAATCATATAATCTGCCTCCCCCTTTCCAGTTCCGAAAAAAAATCATGATTACAGTAAGAACAAATAATTCAACGTCAATTAGGGTAATTAGTGTCTGTAATTGAAGGGAGGGAGTGTCATGAAATCTTACTTTCTGCAGTTGGCAACAGCATTTATATAATAAAAAAAATAGAGAGAGCGAATAGCAGAACTTGAATTAATGAGCTTTGATTCTTCTACATCATTGAGTAAACAGTTTTATAAATGTAATGTCTGTCATTAATATTTTTTTCATATCTTTGTAGTTCGTCGATTTTTTTACAGGTTAATTAATAGAAAATTTTTCGTTTTTACCTTCTTTAGTTGACATTTGTTTCATTTTTTTTTTCAAACAATTTCAATTAAAGCATCTTTTCGAGTACCTTTGATTAGATATCATTCAAAATTTGCACAACTAAAATTAGGTTCATAGCTAGAATATATATTCATAAATACGGAGCTTCATTATTCAGTGTAAAACTGTAACCATGGGAAAATGAATACATTTTCAACCAGACCATAATTTAGCTATTAATATTGTTTTGTAAAGCAAGTCCAATCACCCCTCCCCCCTCAAAAAAAAAATAGATATACTGTTGTTACTGAGTCGTTAAGATTATATAGAATTTGACTTCCATTCGGAAATTGATATGCTTATTATAGCTATAATCATTTTTTTTTCATACATGCCCTGAGTCAGAGTATGTAATGAAGAATTGAGAAATATCTATCTATCTATCTATCTATCTATCTATCTATCTATCTATCTATCTGTCTGTCTATCTGTCTATATATATATATATATATATATATATATATATATATATATATATATATATATATATATATATATATTATATATATATATATATATATATATATATATATATATATATATATATATATATATATATATATATATATATATATATATATGAGACCAAATACATGTTTTATCACATGAACCAACTGGTCAGTATTCGAGCCTACTATACACATGATATTACTTGAGTGTCTACAGGGCACTAACTTCGCTGGCCAGGCCAATAATTTATGTATGGGATGAATAGCTGCAACCCAAGCCTTAGTATGTGATGAGACGCTGTATCCTAATTGCTAAAAAAAAAAAACAGTTATCCAAGCGTGTGTATGAAGTAACTAACTTAATCCTTGTATCTACTAAGTCGCAACAACTACTTATGTATGAGATGAGTTATTGAAACCCAAGCCTCAGTATGTAAGAACCCTAGTCATTGTATATGTGATGTGATGAGATGTAGCAATTCTGACTCCTGGTTGTAATGGGTTGTAATAACTGAAAGCTCTATATATTAAGGATTGTAGGAAACCAAACCATAGAATGAAATAAACAGTAGCATCCTAATTACCTATATATGATGAGTTGTGACAGTCCGATCCTGTGCATAGTATATATTTCAACAATTCAAATTAGAATATAATATTAGTTGCTGTAACCCAAGTAGTTGTACGTAGTGGGTTGCACGAGTCCAGAACACCAAATAAAAGAGTACTTACAACAGTTTAGACCGCCATATGTAAGGGGTTGCAGTAGCCCAGACCACAAATGAAATTTATGCAGCACTCCAAATTATCAAAGAAGATTAGTTGTTGTATTCCAGACGACCACCTGCAACCCAAATCACCAAATAAGGTTATTATCATCAACCTACGTCGTCAACTAAGATCCGATACAACAACCTAGACAAGCAAAAGATTAAATGCAAAAAACTTAACCAACAAATAGAATTAGATGCAGAGATCCAAGCTGGTCTTTATGAGTTGCGTTGCCTCAAACCAAAGCCTAATATTAGGTGTAACAATCCAAACCTCCTACTGAATCGTGATAGGCCACTCTCTCTATGTGATGATTTTTTTTATTTTTTTTACTAAACCACCCAACATATAAGATTGACTTCACCCTAAACTTATATATGATATAGTATGCTACAGTGCTTAAATGTATGCTATACTAGATATATTACAGAAAGAGAAGTTATTTGTCGAATGAAACTAATGACTATAATACCTCTGGAGTAGGCGTCAGAGGACTTACGTAGATATATAAAAGTGAAGATTTCAAGAATAATAAAGGGACATTATAAAACTACGTCTAGACACTATTGATTATTTTAATTTAATATTTGCTTTCTTTATTAAATTGCATCATTAGATGTATCAAACCAAGGCCTTAAAAATAGACTCTTAAAAAAAATGATCACAACTTTGTTTTATAACACAACCACCTACTCTTCAGCGCTTTGCGAGAGATAATGTAACCGGTTTTTTTTTTCTTCCAAAAGAGGTCAGAAACTCTCATAATCAAGAATATATTCAAAAGTTATGAATTTTTTAAACTCTTTCTTGTCCGTAGCTGATTTTATGTTTAGACCTTAAAAATTTGCATATAGAGGCATACAGGAAACTTCCACTATATTCACTTTCTATTAGCTATTTTGTCTTTTATAAGTAATGCACGAGGTACTTTTGGACACTACTAGTTCATCATTTATTTTTTATCATGTACGATGATGCTGTTGTAGTACGAGAAGAGATCGTACACTTATGTAACTTGCATATAACTAGCTGGTAATCTTTCTTAGGACATCCGCAGATATGAAAGATGTAGAAGAAATGTTTGAATAAACGTCTTGAATTAATTATTCTAATACACGTTATGGTACTGTAGCTATGATATGTAAATGGATACTGACCATTTCTGAATGACTTGCAAAGCTAATCTCTGGAAATCATATATATATATATATATATATATATATATATATATATATATATATATATATATATATATATATATATATATATATATATATATATATATATATATATATATATATATATATATATATATATATATATATATATATATATATATATATTATGGAAATTAAAGTAAGTATTTTTTTTTTGCTCCGTGTACTGCTTGCATGAGAAACAATCATAGGAGGACCATAACTGAAAAAAAAAAAATCAGAATGATCTTAGATTATCTTATTCTTCTTGAGTCTCAGTGGAAAATAGAAAACTTTTCACATGAATTATAAAAATACTTTCAGAGACTTCCTTTATGAATAAAAATTAAGACTTTTTCATCTCTTACTCACAGCTTTATTCAGTTCATATTTTTCGTTACTGGAACTGCTTAGAGAAGGTATTCATTTGAACTCTCCATTAAATGAAAAAATGCATTTAGAAATATATATATATATATATATATATATATATATATATATATATATATATATATATATATATATATATATATATATATATATATCAGGATAAATTGTTAGCAAAGAGTATTAAATAGTAAGGAAAATAATAACTCAAACGACACAGAAAATAACGCTTTATTTCGGGTCCTGATTGAACCACTTCTCAAGCTTGATAAGGAGTCCATTCCATTTAGGACCCGAAATAAAACATTGTTTACTATGTTTTGTTTCACTGATTTGCGTCCTTACTATATATATATATATATATATATATATATATATATATATATATATATATATATATATATATATATATATATATATATATATATATATATATATATATATATATATATATATATATATATATAAATATATATACTTATAATAATAATAATAATAATAATAATAATAATAATAATAATAATAATAATAATAATAATAGAACTAATAAGATAATAATAAAAATAGTAATAGTAATAACGATAAAAATAATCCAGTTAGTTCGCATAATGCACATGCGAAATATTTAGGCATTTGCAACAACCGTAAATGGTAAAAAAGATAATATTAAATAATCGAGCTCATGAGCTTTTTAATGAAAGAAAGTAGTCATAACTACTGTTACGAGTCACTTAGACCTCTTCTCATTCAAGAGGAATGGATAACTGATGCATCATGCTTAAACTTTTAGGAGGGAGAAAAACTATTAAAAAAAAACATTTGTATTAATGCATGAGTTACCCATACCTCTCGTATGAAACTAAACTCCCAATTAATGATTCGTGTCTCACTATATATTGCGTGCTTCATGGAATTCAAAGGTTGCAGTTCGATTTCCAACCTGCATGGGCAGTGTGATATATTTATATAACAACAATAATAATAATAATAATAATAATAATAATAATAATAATAATAATAATAATAATAATAATAATAATAATAATAATAATAATAATAATAATAATAATAATAATAATAGTTGTTGTTGTTGTTGTTGTTGTTGTTGTTGTTGTTGTTGTTGTTGTTGTTGTTGTTGTTGTTGTTGTTGTTGTTGTTGTTGTTGTTGTTGTTGTTGTTGTTGTTGTTGTTGTTATTGTTATTGTTTTAGTGTTAGTGTTAGTGTTTGTTTTTGTGTTAGTGTTAGTGTTAGTGTTGTTGTTGTTGTTGTTGTTGTTGTTGTTGTTGTTGTTGTTGTTGTTGTTGTTGTTGTTGTTGTTGTTGTTGTTGTTGTTGTTGTTGTTGTTGTTGTTGTTGTTGTTGTTGTTGTTGTTGTTGTTGTTGTTGTTGTTGTTGTTGTTGTTGTTGTTGTTGTTGTTGTTGTTGTTGTTGTTGTTGTTGTTGTTGTTGTTGTTGTTGTTGTTGTTGTTGTTGTTGTTGTTGTTGTTGTTGTTGTTGTTGTTGTTGTTGTTGTTGTTGTTGTTGTTGTTGTTGTTGTTGTTGTTGTTGTTGTTGTTGTTTTTGTTTTTGTTTTTGTTTTTGTTTTTGTTTTTGTTTTTGTTTTTGTTTTTGTTTTTGTTTTTGTTTTTGTTTTTGTTTTTGTTTTTGTTGCTGTTGCTGTTGCTGTTGCTGTTGCTGTTGCTGTTGTTGTTGTTGTTGTTGTTGTTGTTGTTAGTATTATTATTATTATTAACTACATACTATATGTCATATAATATTCCTATTAATTATTTCTTTCTGTTATTATTATTATTATTATTATTAACTACATACTATATGTCATATAATATTCCTATTAATTATTTCTTTCTGTTATATATATATATATATATATATATATATATCTATATATATATATATATATATATATATATATATATATATATATATATATATATATATATATATATATATATATATATATATATATATATATATATGTATAACCGTAAACCCAAGGTAGATTTAATTGATATCACTGACAGGCGAGCGGAAGACTTGTGCAATAGACATGAGTTTTTCATTTCATCCAACTTCTACTCTATCGCCAAAGTTTTCTCGTGAGAGTTCTATAGCATAATCTGCTGGGATTCTCTTGGCTTTGATTTCTAAAAGATTTTCCGTAGGGAAAATAGGAAACTTTAAGAATTTTATGAAAGAAAAAAAATCGTCCGCGGAGATGAAATGCAATCAAACTTTGGTCATTTGAATAAGTAAATGGATAAATATACAGTGGAGAATAGCAACAAGTAAGTCTAAATAAAGAACTATAATTTACTTGACTGTGTTTGTATTATCAGGTGAATTAATTATTACTTTTTTTACGTATTATTTGTTTGTATATGTGTTTATTTCTAATTGTGTTACCTCGTGTATGATCTATGTGAATTTGTACTGCTATGGGAACCTTACTTAATTATTTTCCTTGTGTACATATGAATCTCTCCTTAGATGACCTGCAATATCGCTGATGGCTGACACATGCGAGTTAAATTTAAGAGACAACAGCAGATAAAGCATAGGATCGGATATATATATATATATATATATATATATATATATATATATATATATATATATATATATATATATATATCACTCACTCACTCACTCACCCTCACACTCACTCACACACACACACACACACACACACTCGCGCCACACCTTTATTGTTAGGGGGAGAGGCTGACACAAAGAATAGTTATATCGATATCTCCTCTTAGTTCTTTGGGAACTAATAGGAATAAAATAGACTGTTCTTGTTAAATACTGCAAATATTCAGAACCTTTATATCTGAGAATTAACTAATATTCTTAAGTTCTACCTGAAACGCTAAATAGAACTTCATTATATTATATGTAAACACAAAGTTAATATACATCTTCTTGGAAAATTATATATATATATATATATATATATATATATATATATATATATATATATATATATATATATATATATATATATATATATACCTACCTTACCTTACCGCAGTGCCGTTTCCGCTCGGACGTGGGCCACCATGGATCGCCAGCCATCGGCTTCCATGGTTCTTGGATGTTACGTGGTGAGGGCTCCAGTTCCCTTCCACGCTGCAATTATTGGTTGCAGACCTTGCCTTTGCCTAAATAGGCTTCCTACAAGGCAGTAGTGTCTGTGCTTATTTGAAGGCGGCACATATCGCCTTGTCACGATATCGTCTTAGACTTACAGCATTTAATTTGTAAAAGGGCGTCACCCTTTCTACTACTCCGTCTCTTAATATCGCCTCTGTTGGTTCTGGACTTCTTATTCGTCTGGCTATTGCCAGCTTATTTCGCAGTTAATCAACATATCTGTTGACCATTCTCAATCCACCACCTGTGATCCACTTTCTAGCCTACAGCTAAGCTGAAAGATATATATATATATATATATATATATATATATATATATATATATATATATATATATATATATATATATATATATATATATATATATATATATATATATATATATATATATATATTATATTTAGTTTGGAAATTTGTGAGCTTTTTCTTTGCATTCTTAAGTTTTATTTTTTCGAACTTGTTGTGTTTATGCCTCTTTTATTTATATAAAAACATAATACTGGATGCACATGCGAAATATTCCTGATTTTATGCTGTTAGGAAATAGCTTCCAAATCCACATATATTTTCTTTTTATGGTTCTCTGAAAATATCTCCAAAAATATTATTGTAAATGTTTGTGCTCCCCAAATTTCTTTATAAACTCTTTTCGGTAAATCCTGACATTATTGTACGGAGACAAAGGTCAAATCACATCCTTAAATGCAGTATTTCCACTTTATTGATAATTTCCAAAAACATTTAGTATTATGCCACGAAGATGCAATTATATTTTTACTGAAGTCGATTTATATAAGCTTTTTCAGTCATAGGATGTTTTTCTTCTTTGGCAACATTGTTAGTTATATAATGATTTCTCTTAAGAATTTTTTTTCTTTAATATTAGTAATTGCGAACACTATGTAGATAAATTAACTCCTCTTGCGTTAGAGAATCCAGAGATATTTTACTAAGAATTAATTCTGAAATATTGATGAACGCTTTCACAAAGAATAACCTCTCTAGTATTTACGATTGCAAACTCATGGCATTAAGAATAACTAAGACTGATTTTGTAAAATATTGACTGTATGTATACACAATAATAAGCATAATTTCCGATTAGTGACTTATCATATAAAAAAAATACCTTCTCTAAATTTGGTGAATCCAGATACAGAGTATTAGGAATACCATCTCTAATGTTGGCGAATACAAACATCCTGTTAAAAATATTTCTTAAAAACATTGATTAAGACAGATATATTTCTTGCTCTTTAAAGAGTCTATTGTTGTCTGTGGTTTGTTATTCCATATTTCTCAAACTTTCTTCGTAAGAGGTCTATGTGGTATTTTCTGCCGGAGATTTTTAGGCTGTCATTTTCAAACGATTTTTGTAGTTAAAATTTCTACGCTCTTCAAACTTCTGAAAACTCTGAATATAGAGAGAGCAATATCATAAAAATCAAGAGATTAGGAAAAATATTTTCACTTACATTTTGTAGCGAAAAATAATGAGTAAATCAATATCATCGTATATTAAATCATGAGGAAGTACAAATATAAAAGTAATTCAATTTATATATATATATATGTGTGTGTGTGTGTGTGTGTGTGTGTGTGTGTGTGATTACCTAATTGTGATTACCTAATTGTGTTTACGGGAAAGAGCCCAAAGCTCGTATCTTCCCGTCTCCTGATCGGTTCCATTTTTAGACTTAGTGATACTTATCATACCTGTCCTTAAAACTATGGATTGAGGTAGCATTAACTACCTCCTCGCTTAGCGAATTCCAATTATCAACTACTCTTACACTGAAAAAGTATTTCCTTACATCCTGCAAACAAGTTTTCTTCCGAAGCTTCAAACTATGACCTCTAGTTCTAGAGCCAGCCATATCGAAATATCGATCCCTATCCACTCTATCATAACCATGAAGGAATTTAAAGACTGTCACCATATCCCCCCTTACTCTTCTAGCTTCGAGTGATGGCAAGTCTAATTCCCTCAGCCTCTCATCATAACCGAGATTGCGTATTTCTGGCACCAGTTTTGTGGCATGTCTTTGAACTTTTTCAAGCTTAGCTATGTGCTTTTTCAAGTGCGGATTCCAAAAGGGGGCTGCATATTCGAGTTTTGGCCTCACATAGGTTACATAAATATTTCTGAACATTTCCTTGTCCATGTGCCTGAAGGCTACCCTTACATTTGATAAGAATGCATATGCTGCCCTTACTACGCCATTTATATGTATTTCTGGAGACAAATCTGCCAATATGTTTACTCCTAGATCTCTCTCATTTTCTGTCTCCTGAAGTTGTACTCCAGCCACCGAGTAGTCAAGCTTGGGCCTTCTTGCACTTGTACCCATTCTCATTACCTTACATTTTGAGGTATTGAATTTCATTAGCCACTTTTCTGACCACTCATGCAGATTATTTAGATCCTCCTGAAGTTCTCTACCATTGTTCTCGTTTTTTACTTTCTTCACAATCTTTGCATCATCTGCAAACATATTCATGAATGAATTTACAGACTCTGGTAGGTCATTTACATATACAAGGAACAAAAGTGGCCCTAAAACTGAACCCTGTGGAACTCCACTACTAACTCTTCTCCATTCAGACACTGAGTGTCTTACTCTGTGTGTGTGTGTGTGTGTGTGTGTGTGTGTCTGTCTGTCTGTCTGTCTGTCTGTCTGTCTGTCTGTCTGTCTGTCTGTCTGTCTGTCTGTCTGTCTGTATGTCTGTATGTCTGTATGTATGTATGTATGTATGTATGTATGTATGTATGTATGTATGTATGTATGTATGTATGTATGTATGTATGTATGTATGTATGTATGTATGTATGTATGTATGTATGTATGTACGTACGTACGTACGTACGTACGTATGTGTATGTGTGTGCATGTGCGTGTGTGTGTGTTTGTGTGTGTGTTTGTGTATATGTGAGTGTGTGTGTGGCAGACGCGTAAAGAATTTTAAGACTTGAAATATTTTTGAATTATTTAAGATTATATATATATATATATATATATATATATATATATATATATATATATATATATATATATATATATATATATATATATATAGTTCCTGGGTTCATCCAGTGAGGACGTGCTTCCAGTAGCTCTAATCTTGACCA
>JAXCGZ010021951.1:17500-22500 GCA_037179515.1 Halocaridina rubra | reverse complement strand
AAATTTCAACCATTGAAAATATAACAATTTGAATGCTAAAAGAAAAGAATTGCTTAAATGCTTCAAGGTCTAGTTAATTCAGGAAAGACCTGGATTTTTTTTATTGGAACAGTTATTACGTCTGTTCACTTACTATGGGATCAGGGTAAATATGTTCCCCCCATGGAGGATCCTAGCCATAAACAGAACCGCGTCAGATGCGTTTATGAAAACCATTTGTGTGTGTCTAGCTAACTAACAAAAATGTGGCATCCTAGGTTTCTCTGTTTAGAAATTGGGCCTTTATAAAGGCTTCAAAATTTAGAGAATTTATTACTAATGTAATCTAATCCTGAGGATAAGAACTAGCTGAGGTCAAATTATGTAAATCTGTATAAATGAGGTAGTGAAGCTCAGATGCTTCTTTCGAAGAGCAAGAACGCAGGACGGTAAAGGATAAGCTGATAGAGAATGGAAGATGATGATGATGATGACAAGGATCACACTGTTATTTAGGATGATGATAATGAAGACAACTATGAAGATGATGATGATAATTATGACGATGAGAGTTTTGATGATGATGATAATGGTGATGACGATAATTATAATAATAGAGATGATGAAAACAAATATTAATAAAAAAAATTATAATCCAATGTGAAACGCTAGAACAAAATAAAAATGTATTAAAGCATCCTAAGCAAAAAGGCCAACTAAAAGAGAGCAGGTAAAAAAAGGAGATAAATATCTTGCTGATACCTTTGCATCAGAGGTTAAATACAACAGCCGAAAGGTCTTTTGGACTTAAATAGGACGGCTACATGATGTTTCGTGCATACGGTCTTTCGTATATAAACGACACGAAGTTTCGCACAATAAAAACCGAGGTTTCGTACAATAGAGAATGAAATTTCGTACAATAGACTAGATATATAACTTGAACTTATTGCTGTTGGGTATTTCGGCGTATATTTTGGAGATAAAGTGCATTTTAGTTTGTCTTTATTTTTATTTATTTTTTTTTATTGATTCTAGATGCATATATTAGTATTAATATTTACCTATATGTTTCATTTTTGAAATCCTGATCAATCTTACGCTTGAATTATGTTTCAACTGTGACTTATAATTAACACAGGAGATCTAAAGATCTAAATGGCCGTTTATTTAGCACTTAACCTCGTTATGTATAAATCCGTTTAACTGCATTGTAATTTATGCGTGTCATTATTAATTTACTCTTTAACGAGTAATTTTAACTCATTTTCAGCGGATTAAAATGGGTAGTTCATTATTGTGATAGGGTAACTTCAGTAACATTATGGCTAACAACATTGAACTGTCTGCATACAGTCTAAAATAGTAGGAAAAGCCCATTAAATAAAACAACGAAAATAAATATATAAAAAGTACTTATTAATATCGTAGCCCCCAAAATGGGCTTATGTTTATATGTATATTTTAAAAGAAAATAACTTTTTAATTAATATTTGACACTGGATTTTTTTCTTTTAGCATTTTGGGAATCCCCAAAATGGGCCTCTTGAACTAGAGATTGGAATAATTAATACTTTATAAGCAATAATTACTGAATTGGTTCATAATCAATTTAAAAAAAAAATCTATGTACGAAACCTCGTCCGATTTTATATACGAAACGTTGTTTTCTGTGCGAAACCTCGTTTTTATTTCAATGTACGAAACGCCTATGTATGAAAGCTATTGTAATAGGACTATCCAAGACAATTCGATGCCAAGTGACCTGACAAGGTCACGATATGAATAAGTACTTCAAATATATTTTCAATGTTTTCTTTAATGGGCATTTTTCTACTATATATAAATACAAAAGAATACAGTACCTAGAAAATAGGAAAATTAAAAGTCAGAGAGATGAAATTCATTGCAAATGTTGTAAAGTAATTTAAATTGCTTGGGGTAAACGCAATGAAAGTATGAGTTAATAAAACAATACATTTTATTGGAGAAAATCATTAGCAACGTCAGTATAATGGTATAGAAAGTGGGCTTGGCATATCTAAGTGATACAGAGCTGAACCCCCTTCGTTCTGTGGTAGAGAAGTGAAATTTTCCCAAGTTAAGGACGAGGATGTAAATGGAACAGTAGTGTTGTCTTTCGTCTCCTGTCTATGTCAAATCACTTGCTACAATCAGTTCAACAATAATAATAATGATGATAATAGAAATGATAATGACATCAGTTATAATAATATAAATGAGTTTCCTACAAATAATAATAATAATAATGATAATAATAATAATAATAATAATAATAATAATAATAATAATAATAATAATAATAATAATAATAATAATAATAATAATAATAATAATAATAATAATAATAACAGAGCATTGGTTAAACAAAGTGTCCTGTGAACAAAGACATGTAAAAACATAAACAATTCATAATCCTGTTCTAGGTTTCATCACCTATAAAATGCCAATAAAATGTAATAAAAAAAAAGAGATAGGTCGTTTGCCCATCCATGCCCTGGATCTCCTGAAACGGCCCATGGGTTATGGGTCCCCAAAGAGTAATAAGCGAAAGTCGTAACACGATTCTAAAACGTAAGAGAAAGGGAAGAAACTCATTTTTATTGTGTTGTGTACTTACTAAGCACACTAAAAATAATCTTAGAAGAGGAAAATAATTTATTGTGTTCTTTAGGTCATTTAGGCATCGCGAGGTTGGGGTTTGTCTTGTTCAATAAGTATTTACTGAAATAAAGGCTTTGAATAAAATAAGATAATATAAAGCTTGTATTTTTATCAATTTGTACATGACATGTGTGATTAGGCTGTGGTTTATTATCTTCTGTGAGTATTCAATAAATAAATAAATCCCTTATTTGTAAAATATGATTTGTATATATATATATATATATATATATATATATATATATATATATATATATATATATATATATATATATATATATATATATATATATATATATATATATATATATATATATATATATATATATATATATATATATATATATATATATATATATATATATATATATATATATATATATATATATATATATATATATATATATATATATATATATATATATATATATATATATATATATATATATATATATATATATATATATATATATATATATATATATATATATATATATATATATATATATATATATATATATATATATATATATATATATATATAAATATATATATATATATATATATATATATATATATATATATATATATATATATATATATATATATATATATATCTGTAATTAAACATATTCATAAAGTGTTTACCGAAAAAAAGATCTATTGGATAAGATGAGTATTATTCTTAAAGTTTTCCACCGTCTTATACTCATCTAATGGTGATGGTAGGAGTTATTTTATACAGTAAATACTCACAAAATGATTTTTTTTTTCAGATGAAAAAAGAACTTCTTACAGATTTTCGAAAAACTTGATCATTATAGCTGACTAATAAGCTGCCATTAATTATATTTGGCAAATAGCCACCACTTGGCAACTTAAGATTATATAGATAACATTCGAAAGTTTAGTCAAATTAAAGGCAAAAAAGTCAAGTTACCTGGGATTGTCATTTTCTACAACATTATTTTCGGAAATTTTTGATGTATTTAATTATTGTTCAGGTAATCATCTCAGTAAAAAAAGATTGCCAACGGTGAGTTATATGTGGCTGGATGATACAGACATACAAGTTAAATGGCCTCTTTCCCCCTGTAATGGGGGTGATCATCAGAGCACACTCACTCATTCACCACGAACTCCCAGTCATTCCATCTCTTACTTCATGACTTCCTGAGGATAAAGGGTCACAACAATTACAACCTCATCCCCCCTGCCACTAACCCTTCACAGGGGGTCATTCCATGTGTTAGCGGGGCATACATATTCCGTTGCGGGGCAAAACAGCTGTGGCTGGCTTACCCACAGCATTTCATCTCTTCGCAGCCTCCCTTCGCCTACACGTCCCAGCTTCCAACATTGTGCAGGGAGGGAAAATAACTTTGGCCTACGTCATCTATTCACATGCTGCTTATTTAATATAACTCATATGAAACTAAATGTTTCATCATATCTTGTAATTAAATACTTTGATGCTGCATAAGTTGAACAAATTGAGTTATATAAGACAACTTAAATTAACTACGTATGTATTCATTTTATGAAACCTGCAACTAGCATGGAATGAGAGAAAAAAATGTGCAATAAGCTGAAATAAGTGTCCACTGCTGAATTTGAAATGAATATTTCATTGAATATAATATAATCTTTTGCTTTATTATCAAAGACGTTCCTTCCAGTATTTACTGTTAATTGCTTCATACTGAACATGGGATAGAGAGAATAGGAAATTATTCCAAGGGAAGGATATATATATATATATATATATATATATATATATATATATATATATATATATATATATATATATATATATATATATATATATATATATATATATATATATATATGTTGTGCCCTGTGGGGAGGGCACAACATCAAAAAATAGCCTCACCGTATTCCCTGCGTGTCGCAAAAGGCGAATAAAAGTGGACGGGGCGTGGGGACTAGGAATCCCCCCCAACTTGTATCAACCTCCTGCGAGACGTCAAAGAAGAAGGGGAGTAGAGGGGAGAATAACTTCTCCCCAAACTCTAGTTTTGGGGTGTCTAAATGTGCTTGGTTGTAGTACGATAGAGAGCAAAAGATGTGAGATTGGATATATGTTTGGTAGGAGGAGGATGGATGTATTGGCATTGTGTGAGACGAAGATGAAAGGAAAAGGAGAAGTGGCATTTGGTGATGTGACGGGTAGGGTGTCTGGGGTTGAAAGGGGGGAGAGCGAGAGAAGGTGTGGCATTATTGCTGAGTGAATAGATGGTAAATCAGGTGGTGGAATGGAAAGAAGTGTCATCTAGGCTGATGTGGGTGAGGGCTAGGAGAGGAAGGGAATGTTA
>JAXCGZ010021951.1:0-10000 GCA_037179515.1 Halocaridina rubra | reverse complement strand
GTAGGATTCGACAGTGAGTATATTGTTCTGACTACTATCCAATGCAATATTAATTTTTTCTAGGCCTTTTAAGAAAATTTGTATTCAGCATATTTTAAAGCAAGAAATAACATAATCTTAAAGCAGAGATAAAATGTAAAAACTAAACGCGACCTCAATTTCTCCCCCCCCCCAACCAATTCAAAATTCAAAACGTTAAAAAAAACTTGTACAACAAGAAATGAAAAAAGATATTTGTAGAAAGTATCTCCAACTAAATTTTTTTCCAATCAACGCGATATCAAACTAGTCAGTCAGTCAGTTGGATAGGATAGGATAGGTGGGGGAAGAATAGTGACGGCATCGAGTGAACTCTCTTAGCCCTATTCAGGGTGTCATCACTGGGGAGAGGGGGGTAAAGGAAGGGAAGGATTGGGGGGATAAGAACGAAATTTAAGGAAGTTAGAGATGAATAGAGAGGGGCAAACCCTCGTGCTAAGTTTTTGTTAGATATAATTTTACTGGCCCAATATGACTTTATTCAGTTATAATTTAGTAATAATGAGGAGATTTGGAGATTTACTTTATTTGGTATAAATAGGTTCTGGTGGATTTCCTGAAAAAATTGGAGAAATTCTTCTCCACCAGACATGGTCATTGATAAATTCGTATTCTAAGGTGTTTAAAGAATTAGTTTCTTGAAGAAATTCTTCAAAGTCGATTCCCATTTTACCCCAGGTTTTGGATGCTAGTTTAAAAATATAAGTATTAAGTGGTTCGACTTTGAGGTTCTTGTGAATTTCTTCCATTCTCTCTATGTATGGTGGAGTTTCAGAGAGAATTCTTCTTATATTTAAATTTTGGATAGCTTGGAGACTTAAAAGGTTACGTTTTGATAAGATGCAAGTTGGAACTGGGGAGTATATTAAGGCTGGTCTTACTAAAGTTTTATATAAGGTGACTCTATTTTTAGTTTAAAGCAGGTTAAATCTTTGTAGCTTGGTGTCAACAACTTTACTTTGCAATATTCTATTATTTATATGAGGTTTTATCCCTGTTCTGTTAATAGTAAAACCCAAGGTTTTCAGACTGTTGGAAATATTTATTCTATTGTTATTAATTATTACATCTAGTGGTTTAAGAGCAGAAATAGATAAAAGTTGGAATTTGTCAATATTAGTTTTAATTTTCCATTTAATCTCATATTTATTTATTCTAAGTATTTCCCTCTGTGTTTTCCATGCTAGAAATCTTTTATTATAATCAGGAATTACTTGAGTGATGTCATCAGCAAATATAATAGTTGAACAACCTAAACCTGGTATTTGGGTATATCTCTCGTGAATATAGCATAGAGAAGTGGACTCAGATTACATCCTTGGGGAACACCTGCTCTAAGTTCAAATTGAGTACCTATGTGCTCGTTAATTTTGATAATTGACTTTCTATTAGATATGAAATCTGATAAAATATTAGTTATTAGTGGGGGTAACTGAAGTTCTATGATTTTATATATGAGTCCATCTCTCCATACTTTGTCAAAAGCAGTGGAAACATCCCTGCTCAAGACATTGCACTTTTGCCTGAACTTTTGCGAGATGGCTATTTTTTCATATAAATAAGTTAGTGCAGTATGAGTGCCTCTACCTCTTCTAAACCCGTGCTGGTTAGGGGGGAAACAATCATTTAGTTCTAAATGGTTATAGACTCTAGAATGTATTATCTTTTCAAATATTTTCCCTGGGACTTCCAAGAGAGATATAGGACGATAATTATTAGCTGAGGTGGTGTCTTTTCCAAGTTTAGGTATAAAAATCATTATTGACAATTTAAATTTTTTTGGGAAATAACCAATGGATAAACAAGAGTTAAAAATATCTAATAATTCGTGAATTGCTATATTAGGTAAGTGGGATAGTATTAATTTATTAATGCCTGAATGTCCTGGGGCTTCATTTTTCATATTTTTAATGATATCTTTAATGTTAGCAGTGGTGATAGGAGATATTAGATCATCTCCTGGAGTTAATCTATTTAAGTTGTCTATACATGCTTCCACTGACCCTTTCCAAATCTCCCACTATAATCTGTATACTCGTTTTCGTTCCAAAGGTGGGGTCTGTGCTTACTGCAACATTAACACTCCTACTGTGAGGCTCATGGACCTTGAATCTCCTGACTTTGATGTTCTCTGGCTAAAAGTCTATCTCTCCACTACCACTATCATCCTTTGCTGCTGCTACTGTTCTCCAAACTCCACAGAGTTTGTGTCTTTCTTTGAATATCTCTCCTCGTGCCATGAGTCCTTGCTATCTTCTCACCCACATGCCGAAGTTCTCTACATTGGAGACTTCAATGTACACCACAGTGAGTGGCTTCATTCTGCTCACACTGATGTGGGAGGAAGCGAGGCTCTTGCTTTCTCTATAACTCACGATCTGGAGCAAATTATCAAACATCCTACTCGTGTTCCTGATCGTCACAAACATGCTGCAAACACTCTTGACCTTTTTTTTACTTCTAACCCTTCAAACTACTCTTATTCCGTGCTTTCCCCTCTTGGTAAATCTGTCCACTTCCTGATCTCTGTCTCTTCCATTTTCGCTCCCCCACCACCAATCCCTCCTACTCAACGCCGCCTTTGGCACTTCGAGCGAACTCAATATGAAAATTTGCGTAACTTTCTCTTTGACTTTCCATGGGATGACTACTGCTTTCGGTCCCGCAACCCTGATCGGGTAGCTGTAAAAGTTGCCGAGATCATGACCGCGGGAATGGAGGCGTATATCCCCTCTTCTACAAAAACTTTCTCTCCCCCTAAACCTTGGTTTGACCGTGCCTGGTCCATGGCTATCCAGGCTAGGAATCAGGCTCACCGATCTTACCAAGCCTCTCCTTCCAATTTAACCCACTCTGCTTTTATTATAGCTAGGAATCGCTGTACAGCTCAGATTCGAAGGTCAAAGGCTTCCTTTATAAGAAAGAAAGTTGATGACCTTAACTCCTCTCCCACTGACATATGCTTCTGGTCCTTAGCCAAAAACCTCTCCAAAAACTTCTGTAACTCAAGCTTTCCCACTCTCATTCGTTCTGATGGTTCTATAGCTTGCTCTCCCGCTGACAAAGCCACTCTCTTTGGCTCTCATTTTTCTGCCAACTCTTCTGTCAACGATTCCAGTGCACCTGTTCCTCAGTCTTTTACCCTCTCTAACCCTATGCCCTCCCTTATCCTTTCTTCACGCAAAGTTCATAAGGTTCTTCGCTCATTAAAGACAAACAAGGCATCTGGTCCCGATAGTATCCCTGCAAGGTTCCTTAAGGAGTTTGCAGATGAACTGGCTCCCGTGCTTTGCCGTCTTTTTCGCCTCATTCTGTCAACCAGTATCTATCCTTCATCTTGGAAGCATGCTCTAGTTCAACCTATTCCTAAGAAGGGTAACCGCTCTATTCCTTCTAACTACCGACCTATTGCTCTAACCTCCTCTATTGCTAATGTTTTCGAAACTTTGCTCAATGCTCACTTCTTGAAACGCCTTGAATCTAACTCACTTATCTCCGATCACCAGTACGGCTTCCGCAAGGCAAGATCCACTGGTGATCTCCTGTCCCATCTTACTCATGTATGGTCATCTTCTCTGAGGAACTATGGGGAATCCTTTGTCGTCTCCCTTGATATCTCTAAGGCTTTTGACAGAGTCTGGCACAAGGCTCTGTTGGCCAAACTCCCTGCCTATGGCTTTACCCCTTCTTTCTGTTCTCTGATTTCCAGTTTTCTTACTGACCGTTCTATATCTGTAGTTGTTGATGGCGCGACATCTAGCCCTTTCTCTGTGTCCAGAGTGTTCCACAGGGCTCTGTTCTTTCACCTACTCTCTTCCTTCTCTTCATCAATGATCTTCTACAATCCCCATCTTCCTCTCTTCTTCATGCCTTTGCCGATGATTCTACCCTTCACTTTTCCTCTGCCTTTTCTTCACAACTTTTATCTGTTACTTGTAATCAATCTCGTATCACTCTTTCTTCTTCTCTTAACTCCGATTTGCAGAGAGTATCTGAATGGGGCACTCAAAATTTAGTTAAATTCAATGCCTCCAAGACACAGTTTCTGGCTATCTCTTTATCTTCTTCTCCTCTTGATAACCCTATTTTCTTCGAAACTAATGAAATTTACCCTCTTAACTCTATCAATATATTAGGAATCCATATAGCCTCTAACTTGTCTTGGAGGAATCACATTATCCAAATTTCTAAATCTTCATCCAAAAAATTGGGGGTTTTGTTTCGTTTTCGTTATTACTTTTCCTCATGGCAGTTACTTAAAATTTACAAAGGTGTTATCCGCCCCTGCTTAGAATACTGCTCACACATCTGGGGTGCTTCTTCCTTTCCTTATCTTCTTGATAGGGTTGAATCTAAGGCAGTCAGACTCATTAATGATCCTTCTCTTACTTCTAATCTGGATTATCTCTCTCTTTGCCGTAAGGTATCTTCCCTTTCGCTTTTCTATCGCTACTACTTCCATCGCTGCTCTGATAATTTGGCGAGTTGCATCCCTCCTCCACTGCCGAGGCCGCGTAACACTCGCCAAGCGGCCTCATCTCACAGGTACTGTGTGGATATTTGTAGCTCGTTGATTGGTCGGTGCAGCGACTGCTGTTTCCCATCTACCTCCAGACTCTGGAACTCTCTTCCTCCTTCTGTCTTTCCTAGTTCTTATGACCTTTCATCCTTCAAAAAGCAGATCTATCGTCATCTCAGAGCCTAGTCCTCCATATCTCTGGGTCCTCTTTACTTTGACTGTTTTTTCTGTCTGTCGTTTTCCTTTGTGTGACATTACCTCATCTCTGCCTTGCCCTTAACCTTTTTCTTTTCCTTCGTCTTGGTATTTTCTAGTGCCCGGGCCTTTGTTGATGAGGGCAATTTCTGCCTGTCCCGGTGTCACACACTTAAAAAAAAAAAAAAAAAGTCTACGTTAAATAAGGGAGTAATTAAATTTCCGTTTTCTTTCGAAAAGTTACATACTATTCTTTCGTGAGCTAAATCATAGTTTAGATTTTCTTCAGCACTAATATTAAATATAGTTTCCCAGGTCTTTCTGAATTTTTCTTCTTTTTCTTTACTGGTGAAAAGTTTTTTATTATTATTATTATTATTGTCTATTAGGTACGGCGTTATTTCTTTACAGTTACCCATTAATTTCTTGATATTATTCCAAAAGCTTTTGGGATCTTTAGCATTACTTTGAAGTTTCATTATTACATTTTCCCAGTTATCATTATATGAAGCTATCAGTTCTTTTTGTAGTTCTTCTCTTACAGTTCTTAGTTCAGTTAAAGCTTGGGGACCCCAGAGACCTCTGCCAATGTTATTTGACAAAGTTAAATATCTATATTGGAGTGCTTTGCATTTATCATTTAGTTTAGGGTGGGGTAAGGATTTTGACTTTTTGAAAGGTATATAATTATCTATTGCTTTTTGGATTAAGGAGTACCATTGCTTTAAGTGTTTTTCTATATAAAAATGTTATTAATGGATGTATTACTTGTGATATCATGAGTGAATTTATCTTCTAAGAAAGATTTAAAATTATCCCAGTCTACATTTCAAAAATCTCTACTAGGGGGAATTCTAATAGCTAAAGGTTCTGTTGAGAGCTTAATTATTAAAGGTAAATGGTCAGAGGTGGTTAAGGGTCCCTTTTCTATTGAATAATTCAAATAATGATTCTTGTTACTTATGATTATATCAGGTCTGGAGAATTCAGATCCATGAGTCATGGTTCTGAAGTCAGGTCCTAGAATTTTAATTAGTTAATTAGTCATCAAATTATTTAAGAAGTTACCAGTTATATTACAAATATTGTGACCTAGAATATGATGTTTAGGATTAAGATCTCCAGTTAGGTATTCTGGTATGTTTTTTCTTATTAGTTTTAATATATCTTCATATGGGATTTGTAATCTTCTGGGTGGTAAGTAAGTAGTTCCTATAATAATGGGGCCGTTTTTAGTTTCAATTCTTAGTGCTAGTAAATCAGTATCGAAGTCATCTATGATTTTATGAACAATATTACATTTAATGGCAATTGCTATACCTGCATGTGCTTCATTTAAAAAATTTCTCTGATAAATATTATAACCAAATTTTTTTATTTTACCGTTAGTCCTAGAGGTACTATTGAGAAGTATTATATCTGGGTCAAATTCCCTATAAACGTTATATAATTCATTACTTCTAATATTAGTCCAAGCTATTACGTTATGCTGAATGATAGTTAGTTTATTGTTATTATTATTAGCCATATTGAATGTAGTAAAAATATAAAGGATGAGTTAATTATTTAAGTTTGAGGAGGATGATGTTCTCTTATATAGCCCTTGGGCTAATGAATCATAGTGATTTCTTTCTAGATATTGAATTCTGATGTCAGTAAGATCGATTTTATTACGTTCTAGGAAAAGGTGGACTTCATGAGGCTGGTAGCTGCCATTATGGTAAATATATTTAAGTTTATTGGTGCTAAGTAAAGCATCTCTAATGACTTCTACATCTGTATCGGAGGGTAATTGTTCATCAAGTTTCCCTACTATTTTAAAGTTATGGTCTTTTCTAAGTTCTATTCTCTCTTTCTGCTTAATAGCTGACTCTTCATACTTTTGCTGATCTGTACTATGTTTTGAGATTTTCTTTTTTTCAGTTGTCGTAGGTTTGGGGACTGCACCTAACGGGGACTGATTGGGACGTTTTTTTAAGGTCTGAGAGGAAGTATCTTCGTTCATTTTTTCTTCTGTTTCTTCTACTCTTGCTTCTACCACAGAAGCAGCTACTGGTTCTTTTGTTACAGTTATATTAGTGTTATTAGGGATACTTTTAGGAAGAGTAATCCTTGGTATGCCATTGAGTTCATATATTTCATTAACTTTGGCCTCAAATGACCCTGGATTGATGGAATCCATCATCTGGCCATATACCATGGCACTTATTATGACAGTGGTCATTTTCTCTGCGTTTATGGGGAATTTGAGCTCAGGTTGTAATAGTCTGTTTGAGGAGCTATGGGGTTTGGCTGCACCTATCATTTCAGCAAATGAAGGTTTGGGTGTTTTTTTAGCTTTCCTAATCTCTGCTAATTTATCTTTTTTCCTCTGCTTCCTTTCTGGACACCCTGCAGCTAGAGTGGAATGCTCACCTGAGTAGTTAATGCATTTCTTAATTCTGGTAGTGCATTTATTTTCGTTCCACCTGTGGCCTTCTTGGGCACATTCTGAGCAAATGGTGGTTTCTTTTTTGCACTCTTTGGTAGAGTGCTCGAAAGAATAGCACTTCATGCATGTGTTAATTTGAATGAAAATTTCCTCCTCAATCTAACTTTCATTGATCCTAATGTTAAAGAGAAAGAGTCCCTGAGATTTTATTTTATTGGCCATGCTGATGTTTTGGAAACGTATCTTGAAGAGATGTTTATTATTAGGGATTCTTATTACTGACTCTAGTTCCCTGGTTATGTTTTTCTATTTATGCAATAATTTCATCATCCCAATGAGAGGTAATATACTGGTCAATGTCAAGGATTACTACAGTTCTTTGGGCGTTAAATTCAGGGGGCATTGTGATGTCAAATCTTTCTTTGTCAAAGATGTCAGAAACTTCAGGTGAGTTAAGTTTCTCCAGGTTCTCGTCGGCGAGGACAAGAATAAATCCTGATTGAATGTTTATGACTTTAAACACAATTATGTTGCTTTGGGCAAGACATGTGAATATGTCATTTCTGAGCCTAGCAGGATCCCCATGGGGAAAGCAGTCCCTAATTCGAGCTCGACCCATTATTTAATCATTCAGAAAGATAGTGATCATAAATAACAAAAGCAAACAAGATCTTAGATATTATGGATTAAATTTGAATTATATGTTTATTGTAACAAACGAGTACAAAATTTTAAGTAACAAAATGACCGCAAGAAGTATCTTTATGAGTGATAATAATTACTTTAATTGGGCAATTAAAAGATAGCTAGATTTCGTGCTTTAGGATTGGGTGGGGAGAGGATAGGACAAGGCGGTTACTGTGATGTATAGGGACAGTCGACGGTGTTAATTCACCAGGGGCGGAGTTCTCTCCTCTGTGCTGCTGGCTTAACCTACCAGCAACACCTGCCCATAGCTCACAGCAAGCTCAATGCAGAAGCTACAACCACCCAGCAGATAAAAACGGGGTAGTCGCAGCCAGTAATGTAAGGATGAAAAGGTATTATTAGTGGCTTGTATTCACGTGTGTGTGCTGTCAGAGCTCCTAGGAACTACTGTCAGACATGCAAGAACACTAATTAGAGAGGGTCTGTATGTTAGCAGGGCTAATGACAGACGTGTCTGTAGTCAAACTAGTTTCAGGCTGTCTTCTGCAGTCTAATGCAGTGACCAAGTGAACTCTGCCAATGGTAATGCAGTGTCAAATATGACAGTCACAGTGTGCATTCAGTGTTAGTGAACCACACTCATATATCAAACTAAAAATTAAAGAAAACATTTTATAAAAGTGTTGAGAGAGAGAGAGAGAGAGAGAGAGAGAGAGAGAGAGAGCTATCCAATCTCTACTCGTTTCCTTTTTAATGAACGCTGACGATTATTCAGAGGGTTCTTTTCAAATCTTTTTCCACCATTTGCCTGGCTAAAATAGTCGACCAAAGTGGCTTGGCTTGGGAAAAAAAAAAACATTTTCAGTCCCCTCACTCTGCATTACTCAAGAAATATAGTTTTTACATCTCTGTAGAATGAAACTTCTCCTTAAAAATAAGACAAGTTCTTTCCGGTTATTCATTTTATCATTATGCTTGCACTGATCTAAAAAAAAAAAGGTGCAATAAAAAGTTGAGCGAGCCACCATGTGAAGGTATAGAAGATATGTACAGTTACGCAAGTTACATTCGGTCATAACTGGAACAATGTATAGGCATCCTCACGCCTCCTTAACCCTTCGTATGCCATAAGGAGTCAAAATGACCCCACAGAATTTCTTAGATGTTGCCAATTTGCTGTTTATAGACTTAGGATTGTTTCCTTCCCTGACTTTATTTATTCTTGTCTACAGGTACAAAACGTTTTGTGACGTAGAAGTGTCTAGTTTGAGAATTACAAAGACGCAAACTTCGCTGGGGTCGCTGTAGACCCCAACTGTCAATCCGTGTTACTTGGATTTTCCCCCAAAAGGTCATATATTCAGTAATATTTGTGACCTAGGGTACTATAAATGCTAGCATATCCAACTTACCATGTTTTGAAAAGTATGCATAGATAAGAATTATATAAATTCAATTTGTAGGTCTTTTCAACACTTAGATATGAAAAATATGAAAATTTTTGCGTAAACTGATAGATATGGATTAAAGCAAATAAAAAAATGGAAAAAGTAAATATAATTTGCTGGTTGACTTCCTGCTTTATGCAAAAATAACATATGCAAATAACAAAATAGTTTAGACTTTATTGATATGAAAAATATCCATTTTTAATTTGGGGCTCACAGACCCCAACCGCTCTTTTTTTTTTCTTTAATTTTCGTTCTTTCCCCTCCAATTCCCTAATATCCTTAATCCCCTCCCTTTTTACCCCTCCTATCCCATCCTAAAAAAAAAAAATCTGAATTCCAGATCAAAACTTAGCACGAGGGTCTGCCCCTCTCTTTTTTCTCTTACTTTATTTAATTTTCCTGCTTTTCCCTCCAATTCCCTTGTATTCTTAATCCCCTCCCCTTTTTTCCCCTCCTATCCTATCCCATCCTTAAAAAAAAAAAAAAAACTCGGCATTCCGAGTCACAAAATTTCACCGGGTGTACGAAGGGTTAAATACACATTGCCACTGCTATTATGTGGAAAGGAAAATAAAATCTTACTTGGAGACCTAAAAAATTATCTATCTTACCAGTCAAAGTTTAAGAAAATTGTAAAAAGATTCCATTTTCACCAGCTCATTGCCAAACCTACTAGTATTATATGTACAAGTAGTACCCTCCTTGATGTAATGAAAA
>JAXCGZ010021950.1:0-20000 GCA_037179515.1 Halocaridina rubra | reverse complement strand
ATTATTATTATTATTATTATTATTATTATTATTATTATTATTGTAGCCACCGTGGCTCAAGCGGTAGCGTCCGCGACTCTGAGGCGTCAGATCGACGATTCGCGCCCCATCACAATCTGAGGTTAGCAAGGGTATGCACTCAGGGTAACGATTACATCTGCCAAAATAAATCCTTCTCAAGAAGGCAACCGTCCTAGCCCTTGGTAGAAAAGGCAGTCCGTGACGTAAAACCGGAACAACAACATCAACAACAACAATTATTATTATTATAATTATTATTACCTTAAATGCATATTCAAATGACATTTTGTCCAATATTGCAACTTGAAATGTGTGAAATTGCATTTGGCCCTCTGATGACTTCGAATTACTGCACATCCAATGCAGGAATGATGGCAAGATATGCGTCAGGTAAATTCTTGAGGAACTGTTTACATTTTAGACTAATGGCTCCCAACGTGTGGCACAAGTCCCACGGGGGAGTAATTTGACTAGAAAGGGGCCACTTTGAGAATGTCTTATCAGTAACTCATTTTTAAAGACTTTGTTAATTTCAATGAACATTAGATCCTGCATTCTCAAAAATCAGTAACTTTTCCATGATTTTGATGGCGGGTTGTTATTCTTTACGAAACATAATGCAGTATTAAAAAAAAAAAGTTCACTAAATATTTTGTGCCAGTGGCTACACTGCTAGCTCATTATCAACCACTTTCGTCGAGAACATGTCTAAACTCTTTAGAAAATCTTGCGGAATCCCGTTTTTCGCTGCTAGAGGTGACTGATGCGACCGTAGTTGTCATTGTTGATCATCTGGAATTCTGTTTGTAAGAAAGGTATCCTTATTTAAAACAAAAATATTTTTGTTCATGGGTGACGCACCTAGTACTACTAGATTTATTCAATTTACTCAGGATTACTTCACTGCAGGATGACTGTTAACCATATTGAAGCACAGAGTCTCGTAGATTCCTCTGTAATGGGTTATAATGGTCTATTTATGATGCCACACACTATACCACTGTTGCCCTCACATATCTCTCAACATGTTTGTCCTGGTGCTCTGCATCTGAGATCTCAGGCACAAGTATAGTCCAGCATTTTGTCCTCATATTTTGCATCATAGTTCTCAGACAAGAGAACTGTACGGCATGTTTGTCCTATGTTCTACATCTAAGATCTCTGGCACGAGAACTGCCCATCATGTTTCTCCTGATGTTATGCATCTAAGAAAAGGAAAGCTCACTATCAGTATTTTATATCATTCTTCCTTTAGACAAAAAGAAAGGAGGCTATATTTCCCCACTCCTAGAGAAAATACAAAATGACCATTGAAGGAGTAAAATCGTTCGCCTTTCTCTCTTTTTATCGCTGCTAATGAAAGGTATCCAAATTCATCTGGTTCCTTTTCCATTCGTCGTTCCGAAAGTGATATTGAAACTTGAAAAGAAAAATATGGCCACCATCAAGAAAAATACAGAAAGCTTGAAAATATATATAGCCAGAAAAAGAGGAAAAGAGTTTCTTTTCTCGAATTGTGTTATTTTCCGGCGTTGGAGAGTCTTCGGCCATTGAGGAAATGCACTGAGGTCTTTATTCCAGTCTTCTTTTCGAAGACTTTAAAAGTCTGATGGAAAATATATATATATATATATATATATATATATATATATATATATATATATATATATATATTATATATATATATATATATATATATATATATATATATATATATATATATCCTTAGAATTGTTTTCTTTCTTCACAAAGTGCGCGTATACGCATACACAAGCGTACATAGAGAAAATGTTGCTATATCTCTAGACGGATTAATATTTTGATATATTTTTATCTACTTGTTATCATACATTTTCATCTCTTTGAATCATATCAGTAATGAAAAACACTCTCCTCCCCTCTCATTCCTCCCCTCACTGAACTTCAGGGCAAAATTGTTATAAAGGGATGTTATTTCCTGGTAAGAGTGCTTATAGAAGCAACCCAGCCTCTGGGTTGCTAGAAATAGCAGCCCAGTGCCGGTCCCAAGCCCGGAAAAATGGGGAGGGTTGGCGTCAGGAAAGGCATCCGGCTGTAAAACCCTTTTGCCAAAACCCATAGATAGCAGTCGAGAAGAAATGGGAACGCAGCCTATCGGGCAGTGTCGCCAAGGGCAGAGCTGCAATAGGATGAAATGAGCTTATAAGATGCTATCCACAACAGTACCGGTCGCGGAGCGTGTGCCGTTCCTGCTCCTGGCGGGCAGGCGGCGGGCAACCGAGATTTTCTCGGGGCCTAGCGTTCCCTATGCGACAAACCCAGCCACTGAGGGGGGCAAGCCAGCCTCCACTTGGTGCCGGTCCCAAGCCCGGGTAAATGGGGAGGGTTGGCGGCAGGAAGGGCATCCGGCCATAAAACTTTTGCCAAAACCATAATCTGGCCAGTACAGATAACTCGAGCCCACATAAGTGGGAAAAAGAGAAAGATCTGTACTGGCCAGACACATCGACCCCACATAAAAGTGGGAAAAAGATGTAGATGAAGAAGAAGAAGAAGAAGAAGTGCTTATAGAAGCTAACAATGCTTGTATAATGAAACACATGCACGCACGCACACACACTCACACACACACATACACACACACACACACAAAGTAGAAACATGCCAGAATGATTTACTAGTAAATATGAAACCATTTGTAAGGACTTTCATATATAGTACAGGTGGCAGAGAATGGCAATTACCCTTGTCAGAGTAGCGAAATAAACTCCCAACCTAACCTAGCCAAAGGGTGAGAAGATTATGATTGTACTTAATATTTGTCTCCTAAACCCCTCAATACATTAGTTAGAGTGAGTACAAGCATGGAAATAGAGAACATAGAGAACTTCTTTTTCCGTTCTAAGCATTTATGCCGTTACATTTAACAGTGGAAATTAAATACAGGTTGTTGAACTATTCCAAATCTTTTTTTGTGACAAAAGTTGTATCGTACATAAGCGGAAATGGGGGGGGGGAATTATCAACGTCATTTTTGTGATATTAAAGCATTTCATTCAGCAGTAGGTATGGGAAGCAAGGAGTGGGCGCATTTCCTCTAGTGTGTGCGACATCAATGGAGTCTCATACTGTGGTGAAAATGGCAAGCAATTGGAGGAATTAAGTCTTCTGCATTTCGTAACATTAATAAGGTTTTCATAAAGCAAAAGACACGCAAAAGCAGTTGGTGGAAATAAGTCCTTGGCTCTCTGTGTCATTAACTTCTTGGAGTAATGAAGACTTTTCAAATCGATATCTTAAAGCAGTGGAAATTGGTACAGCATTTGGAGAAAACAATTTAGTTTCTTTCTGTGACATTTTAAACAATTTCCTAATGCAGTGAAAGTAAGATGCAATCTGTGTTTATTTCCTGTGAAATGGAAGCGGTCTCCGCGCTTCAAAAAATTTAACTCTTTTTGTTTCTAATTAGCGCTGTTTGTGTGACAGGTTTAAAGGCTAATTTCTCGACTGCGTACGAGGTCCGACTTTTTACTAGACTTGAATGAGTGGATTTTATTTCTTAGTTTTTTATTTATTTTATTTATTTTTTTATGTGAAAAAGAACTGTTTTCTTTCGTATTTATACACATTAATATATGTCTCTGTTATACTGGTTGGTATTTATATAGTTTGGTTTTATTTATGTGAAGTAATATCGTTACAGTTTTGTCTAAGTTTTTCAATATTTATTTATTCTACAGAAATATTTTTTTTCTTCACCTGTTCAGATTTTCATTTCATTCGGTTTTTTTTGTTTGCGGTCTGTAATTTGACCCCGTGTAGATAAATATAAAAAAGTTAATGCAATATCAAGAAATTTGTGATATGATCCACTACCATTGGTAGCTTAGTGGTAATAGCGGCGGTATGCCAACCAGATATTCAGAGTTCAGTTCCCAGTACAGATTCCCACAGCACCTTGTTACTAGACTTGTTTTGGGAGAAAGAGAAGGCAGTCCGCCCCTTTATGGTAGCCTCTGTGAAATCAGCATGCTTAGAGAATACACTGTAAAATCCAGTCATTTGAAGAGTAAGTCAATTCTTCTAGGTGACTGAACCTGATCTGGATCCAAGGGGTGAGTTTCTGTTAGGGAAGACATCCGATCGTATAACTTCGAGCCAAAATTAACGATGATCTCCAATTGGCTGGTGAGAGCTTGAGAAAAGTTACTGAAAAGGGGAAATAAGTGAATCCACCATTAGATGTGTGGGTTTTATGATGAAACAGCATCCACACAAGCTTAAGCATCGATCAAGACATAGATATCATGCGACTCTAAATAGATGATATCAAAATTTTTCTTGTTCTCATAAATAGTTTTACTGAAATTCATTCTCTCTCTCTCTCTCTCTCTCTCTCTCTCTCTCTCTCTCTCTCTCTCTCTCTCTCTCTCTCTCTCTCTCTCTCTCTCTCTCTCTCTCTCTCTCTCTCTCTCTCTCATGTCAATAATTATTCATGTGCATGTGTACGAGTGCCTTACTTACTTCCTGTTTCTTTGTCCAGTGCCAATATTTTCCACCAGTCATATATACAGTATGTTGAGCCCAAATCTCCTATGAGGGCCCTCTCCTTTTTTATTTATATTTGCATTTATTTTCATTTGTTTTTTGCATTTACAATTTATATATATATATATATATATATATATATATATATATATATATATATATATATATATATATATATATATATATATATATATTATTTTTTTTTTTTGCCAAGGGATTTTCCTTTTAAATGGAAATGGACATGATCATTGTTATTCTGTATTTAGCATTTTGCTTCCATTTTTTTTTTATTCTTATGATTCTGAATTTTTTCTTACATATCTACCTACATACATACATACATACATACATACTTACCATCACTCGAAGCTAGAAGAGTGAGGGGGGATATGGTGACAGTCTTTAAATTCCTTCATGGCTATGATAGAGTGGATAGGGATCGATATTTTGATATGACTGGCTCTAGAACTAGAGGTCATAGTTTGAAGCTTGGTAAGAAAACTTCTTTGCAAGATGTAAGGAAATACTTTTTCAGTGTAAGAGTAGTTGATAATTGGAATTCGCTAAGCGAGGAGGTAGTTAATGCTATCTCAGTCCATAGTTTTAAGGACAGGTATGATAAGTATCACTAAGTCTAAAATGGAACCGAGCAGGAGACGGGAAAATACGAGCTTTGGGCTCTTTCCCGTAAACACAATTAGGTAATCACAATTAGGTAATCACATACATACATACATACATACATACATACATACATGCATACATACATACGTACATACATGCATAAATGCATGCATACAAGGGTAATTACATACATACATACATACATACATACATACATACATACATACATACATACATACATACATACATACATACATACATACATACATGCATACATAAGCACGTACGTACGTACGTACGTACATACATACATATATACATACATACATACATACATACATACATACATACATACATACATACATACATACATACAGTACATACGTACGTACATACATACATACATACATACATACATACATACATACATACATACATACATACATACATACATACATACATACATACATACATACATACATACATACATACATACATACATACATACATACATACATACATACATACATACATACATACAAAAAGTTAAGGACCTGGAGACACTTGTAATAAACCTGGATGATAACATTCGGAATATGAAACAAAGGAGAAATAAGATTTTTGGAGGAAGCAAATAAAGCATAAGGGCAAGAGATAAAAGAACTAGAAAAGCTAATAAAGAAATTGGAAGGGGAAAAGAGTGAACGAGAAACCAGAATATCAAAACAAGAAAATAACAACAAGTAGTTAAATGATAACCTGAATGCATTAAATGTTAGTTCACTGCTCTCTTCTGAAAGAAACGAGATTGCAGCTTGGAATGTCCAGATAAAGGAAAACATCGAACAGTTTAGAAAAGAGTTCCAGGAGCTGAATACGAAACACTATGCCATGAAAACTTTCTTTGCAGATGCACTAAAAGGGAATGTGGAGTAAGAGAGGTTGTGAGGGTGGTGGTACTGGCAAATACAAAAATTTGACTATAATGACACAGTAATAGAAAAAATGAGAGATGTTTTGATGGCAATGGCTAATCCACTGATTAAACAGGCACTTGATAAAGAGAAAACTGTGGTAATCTCAGGCATAAATGAATCCAAGGAGTTAACGTGGCAGGGGGGACTTTAAGAAAATAAAGATAGGATTTTAGACCTGATAAGGAAGCTTGGAGTATTATGTGGTCCAGAGGATATTGTAAACATAAATATTCTAGGGAGGAAAAGGATAGGCCAACGAAAGTAACTTTTGAGAGAGGGGAAACATGTAGAGAAATACTGATGAGGAAAAACACTAAAAGACCTTCAAGAATTCAAAACAGTGTTCATTAGACTATACAGAAAACAGGAAGAGATCGAAAGGATAAAAAACTTGTTGCAAGAGGCTTGAAGGTTAAATGAGGAAAGAAATGAAGAAGAGAAGAAAAAAAAAATTTTCAAAGCTCTTCCAAACAAAGGGAGGAAAAATAAGACAATGACAAGATCAGGGGATGGGGCCTCATTAAGACTGCTGTACACAAATTCTGATGGAATAGCTGGTAGGGTAGTAGAATTACAGGGTAGGATACACAACAGTAAGGCAGATATAGTAGCGGTTACAGCGACTAAGTTAAATTAGGACATAAACATTGTCACAATTTTTCCTAATGGTTTCAGAACATTGAGGGTTGAAAGATCTGAGAGGACTGGTGGAGGGATAACACTGCTCATAAGTGAAAGATTTTAGGTTGAAGAAATAAACTTTGCTATAGATCAAGGAATTTCTTGTTGGTTTCATAATTACTGGGTCAGAGGGCATTATAAAAACTGTTGTATATAACCCACCATGGAACCAACATAGGCTAGAAGTTTGTGAGGAAAGTCATATAGGTACCATTGAAGTCATGAACTCAGTTTTTAACACTGCACGGGAGAGAAAATGTAGGATATTCATTATGGTAGATTTTTAATCATAGAGAGATAGATTAGATAAATCTTAACCCACACAGTGGGGAGGACTCATTTGGGTCAATATTCCTAGCCTTCATACAAGTGAATTTCCTACACCAACATGTACTGGAACCAATGGGGGCCAGGGTGGGGATGAGCCATCGCTGCTTGATCTAGTATTCACATATAATATGTTGGATATTGAAAAAATTGAGTATGAACCGCCATTTGGAAAGAGTGACCACTGAGTGTTGTTGATGGAGTATATCATCGTAGATGTTCTGCCTGAAAGTAGAGGCACGGAGGACAAGAGGAGGAACTATCCAAAAGGAGATTAAATTAAAATAAATGAGCTTTTTGCAGTTATTGACTGGAGGACCTTATTTTACAACAAGTCTGTACAAGAAATATACAACATCTTTTGTGAGGAATATGGGAAGATAGTAGATTGTTGTATACCTTCCACCAAAATAGGAGTTTTTCATACCAGAAAGAAATGGTTCAATAATGAGTGTAAAAGAGCTAAGGAGTGGAGAGATAAATGCTGGAAAAAGTATAGGAGGTGAAAAATCATATATGACTGGCAGACTTATAAAGGAGCAAGAAATTATTACCTAAGGAAAAGTAGAGAGGCAGAGAGAGACTATGAAAGGGATAAAACCAGGAAGGCTAAAGAAAATCCCTAACTTTTCCACAGCTTTATCAGAGGATAACTGAAGGTAAAAGAACAGGTTTTAAAGTTAAAGATAGAGGATGGAAGCATCACTGAGACGGATGAAGAGATCTGCAAATAAATGAACAAGGAGTTTCAGTCAGTATTTACAGTAGAAAATACCACCACCCCCTCAGATTGCAGAGATAGCAGCTCATGAGCCGGTATTAGAGAACATCATCTCTCAGCCACAGAGGTATGCAAAATGCTGATGGCGTTAGATGCCCATAAAACTACAGGTCTTGATTATATATATCCTTATGTACTTAAGAAATTTTCAAAATCAATATCAGTGGCACTAAGTGTCATACTTGGAAAGTCGCTGGAGTCAGGGGACATTCCAAGTTGCTGGAAACAAGAAAACGTGGTACCTGTATTCAAAAAGGGATGGAGGGATACGGCTTTAAACTATAGACCTGTTTCCTTGACCAGCATACTTTGCAAAGTTATAGAGAACTACTAAGAAATCACATCTCTCTTCACTTGGAATCCTTCAACTTTTTGTCGGTAAGACAACATGGCTTCAGAGAGGGTATATCAACAGTAACAAACTTATTATAATTTCATGATGAGGTAAGCCGAATCTTGCAGGAAAGAGAGGGCAGGGCAAATTTCATATTCCTAGGCCTCCAGAAAGCAACTGACGTTGTCCCACACAGGAGACTTTTTAAGAGGCTGCAAGCAATGGCTAGAATAGGTGGAAATGTCTTGGAATGGATAAAAACTTACTTAGAAGGAAGTGAACAGAGGATTAGAATAAGACACTCAGTGTCTGAATGGAGAGGAGTTAGTCGGAGAGTTCCACATGGCTCAGTTTTAGTGCCATTTTTGTTCCTTGTATATGTAAATGACCTACCAGAGTCTGTACATTCATTCATGAGTATGTCTGCAGATGATGCAAAGATTGTGAAGACAGTAAGAGGCGAGAACAATGGCAGAGAACTTCAGGAGAACCTAAATAGTCTGCATGAGTGGTCAGAAAAGTGGCTAATGAAATTCAGTACTTCAAAATGAGGGTAATAAGAATGGGTACAAGCACAAGAAGGCCCAAGTTTGACTACTCTATGGCAGGGGCAGAACATCATGAGACAGAGAATGAGAGAGATCTAGGTGTAAACATACTGGCAGATTTGTCCCCAGAAATGCATATAAACGGCTTAGTAAGGGCAGCATATGCTTTCTTAGCAAATGTAAGGGTAGCCTTCAGGTACATGGACGAGGAAATGTTCAGAAATATTTATGTCACTTATGTGAGGCCCAAACTTGAATATGCAGTCCCCTTTTGGTATCCACACTTGGAAAAACACGTAGTTAAGGTAGAAAAAGTTTAAGGAAATGCCACGAAATTGATTCCAGGAAAACGCAATCTCAGTTATGAAGAGAAGCTGAGGGAATCAGGCTTACCATCACTCGAATCTAGAAGAATGGGGGGGGATATGGTAATGGTTTTTCAATTCCTTCATGGTTATGACAGAGTGGATACGGATCGATATTTTGATATGGCTGGCACTAGAACTAGAGGTCATAGTTTGAAGTTTCGTAAGAAAACTTCTTTGCAGGATGTAAGGAAGTACTTTTTTAGTGTAAAAGGAGTTGTAATTGGAATTCGCTAAGCGAAGAGGTAGTTATTGCTAAATCAAACCATAGTTTTAAGTACAAGTATGATAAGTATCACCATGTACAAAATGGAACCGACCACGAGACGGGAAGTTACGAGCTTGGGGCTCTTCCCCGTAAGCACAATTAGGTAATTACATACATACATACACACATACATACATACATACATACATACATACATACATACATACATGCATACATACATACATACATTCACTCCCCTGCACAGAAGCCATACAGGTAAAACCCAAACTTGGAATTGCGAAAAAACATAATATTAATAAAAGCTCACCACGCATCGCAGTAAATTGAAAAATCGAATTTCAGAAGCAATCATTGACCTCGAAAATGTTTTCTTCCTTCAGTTCTAGAATTGAAAACGAGATTCCATTTTAGAACTGGAGAAATTCACCCAGATACGCCGTTGGCATGAAAAATTTATTTATTTTATATATACTTGTGTATATGGAAAAGAAAAATACTATTTTATGCCACTGGAGGAAAAGAAAAATTTATATGTCCAAAACTAGAATTGAATTGGAATTATTGAAGAGGCATGTTTTGTTTTTATGTTTGTAGGACAGGAATAATTTCCCCTTTCTTCCACTGAGGATATGGAAAAACTTTCCCCAATCAATTCAAACAAAGATTTTACCAGCAATTATAATACTTTTCCGAGTAATAAATCATTAATTTTTTAAGCTTCTCTTCTCCACTTGTAACTGGAAAAATTATTTGTTAATAGAAATTTTTGAGCTATCCATTACTGTACTTACTAGTTAAACTGAAAAAATAATTTTTGGAAAGTATCCATAAACAGCATTGAAATGGAATTTTGTGCTCTTCATTTCTTATTCCAGTGGGAAAATTGGGAAACTAATTGTCTTTCACTCTGGTGCTGGGTATGAAAAAATTTACTTGCCCTCCTGTTGGGTTGCATCTTTGTACTTGTCACTTTCTATTCATAGTGGAACAGAATCCTAATAGAATGAAAATATAGTTTTTGTATATAGATGAGTATATATTGGCATCTTCGGAGAAGGCATAAAAAGTCGATTTCCCAACCTCTATGGATTCATGTCCCACATCAGAGATATTTCGATACTTCTTTTTCCAAATGATTTCTCTTCTTTTGTCTTCTTCTCTATCTTCTTCTTCTTCTTCTTTTTATTATCATTATTATTATTATTATTATTATTATTATTATTATTATTATTATTATTATTATTATTATTATTATTATTATTCTTTTTTCTTGTATTTTTTTCTTATTTTTTCTTCTTTTCATCTTTTTCTTCTTTTTTCTCTTCCTCTTTTCTACTTCTCTTTGTCCTTTTTTTCTCCTTTTTACCTTCTTTTTCATTTTTTCTTC
The DNA here is from genome assembly GCA_037179515.1 of Halocaridina rubra. Classification (NCBI taxonomy): domain Eukaryota; kingdom Metazoa; phylum Arthropoda; class Malacostraca; order Decapoda; family Atyidae; genus Halocaridina; species Halocaridina rubra. The sequence goes on along the minus strand of JAXCGZ010021950.1, from coordinate 9,199 downwards.
TATTTTCTTTTTTTCTTTTTCTTCTTTTTCTTTTTTCTTCTTTGTTCTTTTTTCTTCTTTTTTATTTTCGTTTTTCTTTCTTCTTTTTTCTCTTTTTTTCTTTTTTCTTCTCCCTTTACTTCTTTTTCGTCTTTTTTTTATTCTTTCTTCTTTTCATTATTTTTCTCCTTCTCCTTCTCGTTCTTGTTTTCTTTCTTGTTGTTGTTGTTGTTGTTGTTGTTGTTGTTGTTGTTGTTGTTGTTGTTGTTGTTGTTCTTCTCTCTTCTTCTTCTTCTTCTTCTTCTTCTTCTTCTTCTTCTTCTTCTTCTTCTTCTTCTTCTTCTTCTTCTTCTTCTTCTTTACTTTTTATAAGTTACAAAAATAGAAGTTTTCAAGTGTTGTTGGTTGTAGGGTGCATCTAGTTTACATTCTTTTTTCGACTCAGGCCAGGCGATAGGGGTTTGAATATGGAAAAAAAAATCATGGAAAGCTGCAATAAGTTTTACTGTCTATGCAATAGGGTACCTAATTGCATATGAATTTTGCACTTCTCTACCGCATAGGAATTGGCCTCCATCTTCAAAAAATGGCAGTCCAAAACAGTTTTTTGTAATTATCTCACTTGCAAATGACTTTAGAGGAAATTGTGTTGACATATAAAATAATTTTCATAACATTTTCTACAAAAAATGCTCATAACATTTTTCTAGTGCAGTGTACGGTTTTGACGCTAGAGGTGCGAGAATGTTTGAATGATTTTGAATCATACCCCCAGTTACGTAATATGATCTACAAAATTTTCTTGTATGCTTTAATGAAGGATGTTTTAAAATTTTACATTAATTGCAGCTTTTCATTTTGTTTCAGAGTGTATGAATAAGGACAGTTAAAGATCCATTAATCCTTTTTTTGTGGAAAAAAAATTTCTTCATCAAGGAAATGTTTCATTTGTGAAGGGAATCTTTCTGATGGAGTGACTCGTGAAGTGAAAGAGAAAGGTGTGAAAACACTGATAGACTACAGCAGTAAATGGAAAGGTGTAAAACATTCTCAGCTAAAAGATAATAGGGCATGAAAAATGTAGAAAAGTGTAAACCAAAGAACGAAGTGCCGAAGCTTTTCAAACAAGATGGCAAACCTCTCCAGGACCTACAACGTCTTTAAGGAGCCTTGGGCTGGATTTTTTTCTTCTTCCTCATTGTCTTTTTTTTTTTTTTTTTATTTGTGGAGAAGATGCATCAGATGAGTTTTTGAAAAAGCAAAACAAAAAACTAATAGCGTGCGGGAAACTGTGCACCGTGTGGAGAATATTCATGTTAGGGATACCCTTTTGAAAGCTGGTGAGAAGAAAAATGATGCCTTCGGCAAAACAATTAATACTCGTATTTGTAATGTAGTTGACTTAGTTTCTGCAGAAGCAAGGTACCATTCAACATACATGAAAAAAAATTCTACTAAAAATCCTTTGGGATAAAACGTGGTCATTCCAAAAGTGCTAAAGTTTCAGAGGCAATGACACATAATTTTACCTGCCTTGAGGAAAACTGACAAGAAAGCCAATTTTCTTTCAGTGACAGTATTGATGGATATATGAGGGTGATCTACCAACTGTGAAAAAAATAAAATCTGAACTGAGGCAGAAATATGGAGAAGACATTGCTTTATTTGTAAACAAAAATAGAAAGCCTGTAGTCTGTTTCCGTGACACAGGCAACAAAATTCTGAATGATGCTTGAAATGAAAAACAAAGAAGTAACGATGAGATTCCAGAGCGGCTTGAGATAGTAATCACAGCTGCAAAAATAATTGCTGAAGATATGAGGTCACAGATATATGAGACGGAATCGCTGGTACCAGACACCCAACATTGCCTTGTCAAAACTGTTGTGTTGAAGAACAAGAAAGGAGCTAAAAAGAAATAGGAAAAGACGTGTACAGCCATCTCACATGCTATCCTAACAGCAACCAGACTATATTCTTATAGATCACCATTACAAATAGGCCTTGCTGTTCATCTTAGTCAAAAATATGATTCTAAGTAGCTACTGAATGGTCTCTCTACCTTAGGATTGTGTGCTTCCCATGATGGTGTAGCACTCTTTCAAGTATCAGCTTTGCAGCACCCAAACAAGGAGGCTCAGACTGACTCATTTACACAATTTGTATTAGCAATGCTGATGTAAACGATTAAAATGCTCTGTGATATGTCTTTCATGCAAGTGGTTGATCCTGCTCAAACTCTGACATAAACATTGATGAAGAGGACTGTGATGATGCTCATTGATACAATGTTAGAAAACTTCCTTATTCGAGGAAGAGGAACAGCACATGGAACAGAATAACCAGAAGCTGCACTTATCACTCACCTGTATCATCAAATTAAGCTACAAATCAACTCCATTAGAGTTCACTGTATTCATGTGGTGAACAATAAATATTCCATTAAAGGATAGTGATGGGAGATAGTATACCACACTATTCTTAAAGAAACCTGTCAAGGATAACAACAACAATTATAAATATGCAGTTGTAACTGGCCTGACAATGACTCATGATAGCTTCATCCAAGCTATGCACATTGGGTGGATGGTTGGGTGCAAGGGTGATAACCCCGCCAGTGAGCATTCGCTGTCTGTCCTAAGCTAGAATAAAGGAGGAAGGACACTCCTGCAAAAAATATTGCTAAACTATATTAGGTAATGTGGATCATGAAAGAAATGGTGCACACATTCTCGCTCCTCTGGCGTCAAAACCGCACACTACACTAGAAAAATGTATAGAATATTTTTTGTATGGAATTTTATTTAAATTATTATTCTTATTATTATTATTATTATATATATATATATATATATATATATATATATATATATATATATATATATATATATATATATATATATATATATATATATATATATATATATATATATATATATATATTTTATATATATATATATATATATATATATATATATATATATATATATATATATATATATATATATATATATATATATATATATATATATATATATTCCTCTAAAGTGACTCCTAAGTGAAATAATTACAAAAACCTGTTTTTGGCCGCCAATATTTTCAAGATAGGTACCAAATCCGGGGCGGTAGAGGATTGCAAAATTCACATATTATTAAGTACCCTATTGCAAAAAGCAAGTAAAATTATTGCAGCTTTCCATTTTTTTTTTCATTATTCGCCCTCTTTTGAACCTCTGTCGACTGGCCTATCATTCCTATTTCTTATCCTTATTTATTTATTTATTGATCTATTTATATATTTATTTATTTATTTATTTATTTATTTATTAATTTATCATTTAATTATGCATTAGTTATCAATTTATTTATTAGTTATTTACTTATTTATTTACTTGTTCGTTGCTGGGATTAGATGGGTCTCGACGTATATGGATATGTGGGTAAGATCAATACTTTTTAGCTAACCATTTTCTTTTCCTCCTTTTTTTTTTCTTTTGAGGGAGGGCTGTTTTCTAACCCTTTTTGAACATGTGGATAGCACTAGCTATATATTTCCATTTCTTCATTTTCTCTTTTACATTTATAAGAAAGGGGGACACCAGTTTATACCTAACTTCAATTATAATTCTCTCTCTCTCTCTCTCTCTCTCTCTCTCTCTCTCTCTCTCTCTCTCTCTCTCTCTCTCTCTCTCTCTCTCTATATATATATATATATATATATATATATATATATATATATATATATATATATATATATATATATATATATATATATATATATATATATATCTCCAGATAGATAGATATTTGAGAGAGAGAGAGAGAGAGAGAGAGAGAGAGAGAGAGAGAGAGAGAGAGAGAGAGAGAGAGAGAGAGAGAGAGAGAGAGAGAGAGAGAGAGAGAGAGAGGTAATTGTGGAGGAAACTATGAGAAAGAGATTGCCACACTCCGTATTTTCAAGAGGTTCTTAAGTATCGATGCATTTTGAACCCCGATGGGAACTCATTTTCGGGAATTCTTGGTTGTGTGGATTTAGTGAGCTACATGTTTAACAGCTGAATATTGGTACGTAGATACCAGTCATTACCCTAATTATGATGTTATAAAACAGGAGAGGGAGATTGCGTCCCGCAAGTAATTTAACCCCTATCAGCTCGACAGGCTTAGTGAATAGGCCGTCAAAAATGTTGAGGTAATGGTAAAGCAGCATATATACAAATTTAGGTTTCGACGCTGAGAATAATGTTTATCCATTTTTTTTTTTGCAAAGACATTCACAAATGTCCCTTGTTATGCGTAGATTATTTGCCTACTATATAACAGAGACAGATTATCTGTCTATGTATCATGTTCTATCTCTCTATATATGTGTCTGTCTGTCTATATACCCATCCCTTGCTTATTGTTTTTTTTTTATTTTTATCTATCTATGTATCTTTCATGCAGAACGTGAAACTCACGTAAATCCTTTGGTTTGAAGGCCTTAAATTGCAATATTATAAGTACCTTATTGTAATGTATTGCAATATATATTTCACTCTTACGACAACTTTACTTATATTTTATCGTTGTTTGATATACATATAATTCTGAAACTTCTGAAGTACATTTGGAATAAAACAGTTAGAGGCAAAATAAGTATTTACGTCTGATTGAGCCATAAAAGACTCATGTAGTATAGTTAATCTCTACATTTTCCTATGGAAAAGAATTCGAAAGAATATAAAAATCCCCTTAAGACCAACACTGTATATTTTCTGTAATGTCCTAAGGAAACCAAAGAAAACGAAATTTTAAGCATAACTAGCGTTCAGCTCTTTACGGGGTAATGATAAATAAAGAAAATCTGTAATTTGTTGTATATCTAAATGTGTGTGTGTGTGTCTGTATATATATATATATATATATATATATATATATATATATATATATATATATATATATATATATATATATATATATATATATATATATATATATATATATATATATATATATATATATATATATATATATATATATATATATATATATATATATATATATATATATATATATATATATATATATATATATATACACTGAGGTTAGCAAAGGCATGCACTCAGCGTAAGGATTACATTTGCCAAAACAAGTCCTTCGCAAGAAGGCAACCGTCCTAGCCTGCTGGCTAGTACAGTGGTAACGCGCTGGCTTCGCATTCATGAGGTCGAAAGATCGGTTCCCGTCCAAGACCGAGAGTTTAAGCTGTTTACTGGCAGGAACTGCTGTGGGTGGACACCACAATGGGGGGTTGGGGCTTACCCTGGCTGACGAATACCCATTGTATTGAAATGGAAATAAAGTATTATTATTATTATTATGATAAGGGAGTCCGTGACGTAAAACCGGAACCGGAACACACATATCTATATATATATATATATATATATATATATATATATATATATATATATATATATATATATATATATATATATATATATATATATATATATATATATATATATATATATATATATATATATATATATATATATATATATATATATCGTTGCAAGCTAGTTTATCTAAAAAGGAAAATACATTAATTATCACATAATATATTTTTATGCTTTCGCGCAGTCTTTTGCTTGTTAAGAGCATCTCTAATATCTATGTAGTACAGTTATTTTTACCTATGTGCCACTCTTCACTAACGTTATTTAAATACTTTGGTGCTAATCACTGATTGCGGTCCAAGTCTTATATTAAAAAAAATCCAATTTCGCCTGGAGACGACCTAAAACTTACTTATATGAGTCTGACTGAATTGCATTTGTTTTACATCTGTAGATTATGGACAAATAAAAATGTTATAGAAGATATAAAGAGTAACTGACTTTTGACTAAGTTGCATTTCTGTTATCTTTGCGTCTCTTAGTTAACGAGAGTTGATAATGTTATTTTTATTATTGTTGTTTGCAATTTTTCTTCACTCTACAGCTTCATAACGCCATTTAAAGAACAGAATAACTCCACTAGAATCTCACCTTCCTTATCTCCATTTCTTAGGCTCGTCCCTATCAAAGAGATAAGTTATAGTCATAGTCATAGATTTTATTGCCAAATATTTAGTATATATACAGGGATAAATATGTACTTTATATTCAAAGGCACTAGCCTGCTGAGCAAGAGCTCCTTGGCAGGCAGTTTATTATACAATTCACATAATTTAAAGGATGACGGCAATAGTTAACAAAAGCTCCAATATAGCAATCTCATACTTATCTTGTATTAAAACAAAACAGTAGCCTGACCTTAATCTGGACATAATGATGCACTAATACTGTATTAATTATTATTCAACAGCTACTTGATTTTGCCTAGTAAATAAGTGTTGTTTGAGTTTCTTTTTAAATAAAGTTATGCTAGTTATTGTTTTTAAATCTTCTGATAATGCATTCCAAAATTTTGGGCCAAATCAGTGAATAGAAAATTTTTACAAGGTTGTTCTCGGCTGTGGACATATCAGATTTATATTGTTACCTCTGGCTTCATGGTTGTGTTGAATAAATCTAAATAATCTTCTGTTATGATTGTTATCATTAACATCATTATGTATAATAATAAGACGGAAATATTGCATCAAGTAATTAAGTTTAAGCAAGTTTACCTCCTTGAATAAAGAGGAAGTTGAGTCATATTTTCCCCTATATGTAATAGCTCTGATCAGTTTTTTTTCTGAGTTACAAATACATCCCTTGCAATTGACGGCCAAGTACAACCCCAGATGGACAAACAGTATATAATAAGAGGATAACACAGGGAATAGTGTATGCTTTTTAAGGCCTCAATTGTGTAAGAAGCACCTCAGATGTGAGAGCACAATTCTAAGTAGGGATGGATATGACCATAATAGCTTTTTAGTAATTAAGATGAAAAGTAGCGTCAAAGACGAGATAAAACTCCCAGTTTCTCAGATACAGCTTTAGCTATTTGAATTATGTGATTCTTCCAAGGCGAAGTTACAGGTTATCTGTAAGCCTAAAATATCAACAGAACTGAGAGGATGTACTTCCTTGTTTTCGAAAACAATGTGGCCGTTGGAAGATAAGATAATATGCAGAAGCTGAGGCTTGGCAGTTTAAAGTTTTACTAGATTTTGAGTGCCCCATTCAAAAATTGTCTAAGAAATTGTATTTGAGAGTTGAAGATAGAATGATACTAGACTGATTTCGAGCAGTAGACATAGATGGTGATGTGAAGACACTGGATAGCATCGTAGGCCAAGGGGTGAAAAAAGGAGGATGGAAACTGGAGAGGATCACTGATAGAGAGAAAAAACAGAGTGTGTGGAACACCACTTGTAACAGGGAATGAGCTAAGTGTTGCATCATCAACAACCACACATATGAAATGGTCAGAAAGAAAACTAAAAATCGAAGAAGAGAGAGAAGATGCAAAGCCATAAAAGGAAGTATCACCAACAAAGATTTGTGGAACACTCTATCAAAAGCCTTACAGATATCAAGGGCATCGATAAAGGAATCTCTATAGCTCTTCAGATAAGATGACCATACATAAGTGAGACAGGTAAAGAGGTCACCAGTGGATTTTGCTTTGTGGATTCAAAATAATACAGGAAATAACAGCTGATCAAGGTATTGATTACTTTAGCTGTAGCAGAGGCTTAGGCAGGTGGATGGTAGTTGGATGGAATTGAATGACCATCTTTCTTAGAAAATAGTTGAGCTAGAGTGTGCTTAAAAGATGAAGGCTAGTTATTGGTTGAGAGAATGTAGAAAAAAGATAAAAAAGCTCAGGAGCCAGTTCAGTTGCAAACTCTTTAAGGAACCTTACAGGGATAGAGTTGGATCTAGAAGCTTCTTCGTCTTGAGAGAGTTTAAACACCCTGCAGACTTTGGGTGTAGAAAGAGTATGAGAGGGGTAAAGTACGAGGGTCATGTGTACTGGAATAGCTTTGGGAAGAGTTGGGGGTGGCCAATGGCAGTGAGAGAGCAATCTATAGAACCGTCAGAATGACTGAGAGTTACAGAAGTTTTTGGGGAGCTTTTTGGCTCTTTTTTCTATGTCTTTAGATTTAACAGATTTGTATTCAAGGTTGCTGTTTCTTGCTAGCCTTTGCCACGATTTCCTATCTCATCTATCTTGTACCCCTAGCGTCTAATCTCGCATATCATTCTCTGTAATATCCATCCATTGGACCTTCGGCCTTCCTCTCCTTCTCTATTACTCCACCAGCATATCCATAACCCTCCTACACACACGATCATCATCTCTTCACATTACCTGGCCGAACAATTGTCATCTTTTTTTTTTTTTTTTAGTATTTTCTTTGAAACTTTCGTTTTTTTAATTGTTCTTTTAATGTGATCACTTCTGATCTTGACTAGTCTTGTAATTCCACTCATCCATCTCGACATCCGAATCTCTGCCGCGATCAGTTTTTGTTTTTTGGGCCTTCTTCTTAGATGGCCACGTCTCGGCTCCATAAACCATAGCTGGTCTCACCTTAACCTCCCAGAAGGTTTCTTTGCCTGTAGACCAGATATATTTTTTCAGAGGGAGAAGATTTCAGGCCTTCATCTTTTTTTTTTTTTAAGCCTACGAATATGAACAGAGCAGAACTTTATACTGTAATAAAAGCAAAACAAGTTCAATCAAAAGGAGAACCTTAATATAAATGGTAATCTCAGCCTCTAACCTGAATAGTCATGGAGGATGCACGGTCAAACCAAGTGTTAGAGGGAGCTTTTTGAGCTACCTGTTCAGGATTACGGATCCAATACTGTAGTTATCCCACAGAAAACCAAGGTGTCGAGGTGTCAAAAGCGCCTCTGAGTAGGCAATTTCAATATCTGAGAAGTGAAAATGGAAAAAATCTATATTTTCACGGTGACATCATATAAACTACATTCTCTGTTGTGAATTTAAAAATTCGAGCGAAAAGCACCAAGATGGCGACGGAAACTAGACGTGCTGTCTAGTATTATTTTTATATGTCTATTGTTGTTGTTGTCATCTCTCAATCTTCTTCCAGTTTACGATCAACCATTGCTTAGTTTTCTAAGATATGTTAGAGAGTAAATGACAGTGAAATAATTCCTGAAAACTATTACGTAGTAGGATAAATAACAAAGAATATTTTCAATATTTTGGAAATGGTAGATGGTGGTGGATGAGGGTTGGGTTGACTGCAGACGCTGTACTTCTCGTC
>JAXCGZ010021949.1:15000-24123 GCA_037179515.1 Halocaridina rubra | reverse complement strand
ATATATATATATATATATATATATATATATATATATATATATATATATATATATATATATATATATATATATTATATATATATATATATATATATATATATATATATATATATATATATATATATATATATATATATATATATATATATATATATATATATATATATATATATATATATATTATATATATATATATATATATATATATATATATATATATATATATATATATATATATATATATATATATATATATATATATATATATATATATATATATATATATATATATATATATATATATATATATATATATATATATATATATATATATATATATATATATATATATATATATATATATATATATATATATATATATATATATATATATATATATATATATATATATATATATATATATATATATATATATATATATATATATATATATATTATATATATATATATATATATATATATATATATATATATATATATATATATATATATATATATATATATATATATATATATATATATATATATATATATATATATATATATATATATATATATATATATATATATATATATATATATATATATATATATATATATATATATATATATATATATATATATATATATATATATATATATATATATATATATATATATATATATATATATATATATATATATATATATATATATATATATATATATATATATATATATATATATATATATATATATATATATATATATATATATATATATATATATATATATATATATATATATATATATATATATATATATATATATATATATATATATATATATATATATATATATATATATATATATATATATATATATATATATATATATATATATATATATATATATATATATATATATATATATATATATATATATATATATATATATATATATATATATATATATATATATATATATATATATATATATATATATATATATATATATATATATATATATATATATATATATATATATATATATATATATATATATATATATATATATATATATATATATATATATATATATATATATATATATATATATATATATATATATATATATATATATATATATATATATATATATATATATATATATATATATATATATATATATATATTATATATATATATATATATTTATATATATAGTTATTTATTATATATATTATATATATATATATATATATATATATATATATATATATATATATATATATATATATATATATATATATATATATATATATATATATATATATATATATATATATATATATATATATATATATATATATATATATATATATATATATATATATATATATATATATATATATATATATATATATATATATATATATATATATATATATATATATATATATATATATATATATATATATATATATATATATATATATATATATATATATATATATATATATATATATATATATATATATATATATATATATATATATATATATATATATATATATATATATATATATATATATATATATATATATATATATATATATATATATATATATATATATATATATAATATATATATATATATATATATATATATATATATATATATATATATATATATATATATATATATATATATATATATATATATATATATATATATATATATATATATATATATATATATATATATATATATATATATATATATATATATATATATATATATATATATATATATATATATATATATATATATATATATATATATATATATATATATATATATATATATATATATATATATATATATATATATATATATATATATATATATATATATATATATATATATATATATATATATATATATATATATATATATATATATATATATATATATATATATATATATATATATATATATATATATATATATATATATATATATATATATATATATATATATATATATATATATATATATATATATATATATATATATATATATATATATATATATATATATATATATATATATATATATATATATATATATATATATATATATATATATATATATATATATATATATATATATATATATATATATATATATATATATATATATATATATATATATATATATATATATATATATATATATATATATATATATATATATATATATATATATATATATATATATATATATATATATATATATATATATATATATATATATATATATATATATATATATATATATATATATATATATATATATATATATATATATATATATATATATATATATATATATATATATATATATATATATATATATATATATATATATATATATATATATATATATATATATATATATATATATATATATATATATATATATATATATATATATATATATATATATATATATATATATATATATATATATATATATATATATATATATATATATATATATATATATATATATATATATATATATATATATATATATATATATATATATATATATATATATATATATATATATATATATATATATATATATATATATATATATATATATATATATATATATATATATATATATATATATATATATATATATATATATATATATATATATATATATATATATATATATATATATATATATATATATATATATATATATATATATATATATATATATATATATATATATATATATATATATATATATATATATATATATATATATATATATATATATATATATATATATATATATATATATATATATATATATATATATATATATATATATATATATATATATATATATATATATATATATATATATATATATATATATATATATATATATATATATATATATATATATATATATATATATATATATATATATATATATATATATATATATATATATATATATATATATATATATATATATATATATATATATATATATATATATATATATATATATATATATATATATATATATATATATATATATATATATATATATATATATATATATATATATATATATATATATATATATATATATATATATATATATATATATATATATATATATATATATATATATATATATATATATATATATATATATATATATATATATATATATATATATATATATATATATATATATATATATATATATATATATATATATATATATATATATATATATATATATATATATATATATATATATATATATATATATATATATATATATATATATATATATATATATATATATATATATATATATATATATATATATATATATATATATATATATATATATATATATATATATATATATATATATATATATATATATATATATATATATATATATATATATATATATATATATATATATATATATATATATATATATATATATATATATATATATATATATATATATATATATATATATATATATATATATATATATATATATATATATATATATATATATATATATATATATATATATATATATATATATATATATATATATATATATATATATATATATATATATATATATATATATATATATATATATATATATATATATATATATATATATATATATATATATATATATATATATATATATATATATATATATATATATATATATATATATATATATATATATATATATATATATATATATATATATATATATATATATATATATATATATATATATATATATATATATATATATATATATATATATATATATATATATATATATATATATATATATATATATATATATATATATATATATATATATATATATATATATATATATATATATATATATATATATATATATATATATATATATATATATATATATATATATATATATATATATATATATATATATATATATATATATATATATATATATATATATATATATATATATATATATATATATATATATATATATATATATATATATATATATATATATATATATATATATATATATATATATATATATATATATATATATATATATATATATATATATATATATATATATATATATATATATATATATATATATATATATATATATATATATATATATATATATATATATATATATATATATATATATATATATATATATATATATATATATATATATATATATATATATATATATATATATATATATATATATATATATATATATATATATATATATATATATATATATATATATATATATATATATATATATATATATATATATATATATATATATATATATATATATATATATATATATATATATATATATATATATATATATATATATATATATATATATATATATATATATATATATATATATATATATATATATATATATATATATATATATATATATATATATATATATATATATATATATATATATATATATATATATATATATATATATATATATATATATATATATATATATATATATATATATATATATATATATATATATATATATATATATATATATATATATATATATATATATATATATATATATATATATATATATATATATATATATATATATATATATATATATATATATATATATATATATATATATATATATATATATATATATATATATATATATATATATATATATATATATATATATATATATATATATATATATATATATATATATATATATATATATATATATATGTATATATATATATATATATATATATATATATATATATATATATATATATATATATATATATATATATATATATATATATAATATATATATTATATATATATATATATATATATATATATATATAGATATATATATATATATATATATATATATATATATATATATATATATATATATATATATATATATATATATATATATATATATATATATATATATATATATATATTATATATATATATATATATATATATATATATATATATATATATATATATATATATATATATATATATATATATATATATATATAATATATATATATATATATATATATATATATATATATATATATATATATATATATATATATATATATATATATATATATATATTATATATATATATATATATATATATATATATATATATATATATATATATATATATATATATATATATATAGAACATTAGAACATAAGAATATAAGAACATAAAAACATAAGAATAGGGGACACTGCAACATGCCTACTGGCACACACGAGGCAGCTCCATTTTTGAATGATATTTTCAGCATGTCTAACCTATTCTATTCTATTCTACTTATTTATTCTATTTTTCTTTTTATGATCTTTCTAATAAGCACTAACCTATTCATACCCATCCTACCTCTGTCATATGTCTATTAATCTACATATGAAGGTGTCTAAGGTATTGCATTACTATCATGACTAGGAAACCTGTTCCATGCATCAGCTACCCTATTACCAAACCAATTTTTACCAATTTCCCTTCTGAACATAAATTTATTAAGCTTAAATCCATTATTATTAGTTCTGGTTTGATCATGAATTTTTAAAACTTTATTAATATCACCCTTGTTAATCCCTTTAAACCATTTATGCACCTCAATCATATACCCCCTAACTCTTGGCCTCTCTAGAGAATGTAGATTAAGATTTTTAATCTGTCCTCATATGGTATATATCTTATATTGTGTATCATCTTGGTCATTCTTCGCTACACTCTCTCCAAGGTTTCAATTTTCATCCTATGGGTGACCAGAATTGCACAGCATAAGCTAAATGGGGCCTAACTAATGCAAGATAGAGTTGAAACATAACATTTTCCGTCCTATTGCCAACACTTCTTGAGATAAATCCTAAAATTCTGTTTGCTTTATTTCTGACTGCTGTGCATTGCTCTCTTGGCTTAAGATTGCTACTCACAAGAACTCCCAAATCCCTTTCACACTGAGAACTCATGATTGCAAGGTTATTTAGCTTATAACTAGTATAGTCTTTTATAGTACCCATTTTAACTACTTTACATTTTTCAATATTAAATTCCATTTGCCATTTGTCCGACCATTCAGATAATTTATCTAGATCCTCCTGTAAAGCATGAATGTCTTCTTTTCCATTTATAATTCTACCTATTTTAGTGTCATCTGCGAATTTACTTAGGTTACTACTGATATCCGAATCCAGATCATTTAGATATACGATGAATAATAGGGGACCAAGTACCGAGCCTTGTGGTACCCCGCAAGTAACCGAGCCCCACTCCGATTTCTCTCCATTTATGCAAACCCTCTGTTTTCTGTCTTTTAACCATTGTTTGGTCCATCTGAGAACAGCTCCTCCTATACCATGAGCTTCCAGCTTTTAACTAATCTTTTGTGAGGATCTCTATCAAAAGCTTTGCTAAAATCTAGTTATATTGTATCATATTCTTTGCCACAATCTACTGCCTCGTAAACTTCTGAATTAAAAGACAGTAAGTTTGTAAGGCACGAAAAACCCTTCAGAAACCCGTGTTGTGAAAGTTTTATCAGTCTGTTTAATTCTTGATGTGCCCTTATTTTATTTGCAATGATGGATTCTAGAATCTTACCCACTGTTGACGTTAAACTTACAGGCCTATAATTATTCTTTTTAACTCGTTCTCCTTTTTTAAATATTGGTACTACATCTGCCAATTTCCACTCCATGGGTACCGATCCTAATTTTATTGAATTATTAAATAATGCAGTTAGTGGACAACTAAGCTCTCCCTTGCATTCCTTTAATATTCTAGCATATATTCCATCAGGTCCCGGAGATTTATGAGCCTTTAATTTATCTATTTCTTTTATTTCCTCCTCTCTAGTAATATTTATTGAACTAAGTATATCATCGGGACTGTCTCTGTAAGTGCATTCTACCTCCGGAATATATTCCAAGTTTTCATTGGTAAATACAGATAAGAAATAATCATTTAAACATGTACACATCACTTTATCATCATCTGTGATATGGCCATTGGCTACTTCACTTGGTCCGACTTTTTCTTTAAATTTTGTTTGATAGTGTTGATAAAACCCTTTGGGATTTTCTTTAGCTTCTCCTGCTATTTTAACTTCGCATTTTCTTTTCGGCTCTCTATCTTTTTAACTTCCCTGTTTAACTGTATATATTGCTGCCTCACCTGCTCTTCACCTCTTTTTAGTTTCCTGTATATTCCTCTTTTAATGCCTATAAGATTCTTTATTCTATTGTTCATCCATTTAGGGTCATTTTTTTCTTGAATTGAAATGTTTCATGGGAATATAGTCTTTCTGACTATTCTTAAGAGTCATGACAAAATTGTTATATTCCTCATCCAAATTTATATTAACTGACAGACTGCTGTTCTTTCCTGTGAGAGAATTTACTCTATTGATCTTATCTTGTGATAAATCCTAGGCCTGTGAAACTCGATTCTCGGGGTAATCTGCTACCTGGGACCTGACCTGCTGGATTAACTACCCACATTTGTACCCCCAGAAATCCCCTCCCATACCTCATTAGAAAATTTAGTTTTTAAGCCCTCAAAATCTCCTGTTCGAAAGTTTGGAACAATATTCTTATTTTCCTTTATAGAGTCCTTGAAAATTATGTTAAATCTAATAGAATCATGGTCACTGTTGCCCAATGGTTCACCAACTTCTAAATTTGTAACCATATTCTCTCTATTACTAAGAAGTAAATCCAGCATATTCACCCCCCGTGTTGCTTCACGTACATGCTGAGAAAGGAAATTGTCTTCTACTACTTCCCAAAACTCCTTAGAGCTACTATCACCTGTTATGGTTTCCCAGTTAATATTTCGAAAATTAAAATCGCCTACAATGCAAACTCTATTTGACCTGGTCACATTAGAAATTTCATCGTATATAATTTGCGAATTTAAATTATCTAGATCCGGTGGTCTGTAGACTACTCCTACAACTAGACATTCTATATTATTTTTAATTTCCACCCATAATGTTTCTGTATTTAGATTTTTCTTAATTCCAGACTTAATGCAGCTTCTGAGGCTATGTTTAATATACATGATTACCCCTCCCCCTCTTCTATCTGCACTGTGATCCGCATTATAAAGTTTATATCCTGTAATTATGTTCTCAGCTTTAAGGTGTTTGCTCTCTAAATTGATCCAACTTTCACTAATACATATTATATCCGGTCTCTCACTACATACTATGGTTCTCAGTTCTTCTAGCTTGTTACCTAAACTACGGCTATTTGTATAATATACTTTTAAACTATCTCTAGGTTTACATTTCTTGTGGCTATTCTTTATGTTAATATTTGTTCTATGTAACAAATGGTTATTATCCTTGAACTCCCGGTTATTTGACCCACTTTTTACTGTACCCTTACTGACTAATTTCTCTGCACAAATATTATTCATTTCATTATTTGTATCTAACAAAACCCCCCTACCGCTCTGTCTATCATACCAGCCAATACCGAGACACCTGAACTAGAAAGATGAACTCCGTCCCTTACATAGATATGCTTGCGATTAGTGAAGTGATCCCATCCGTCTATAAAACCTATATTATTCTCCCGACAGAAGACTTCCATCCTGGCATTTATTCCTATAGCTCGAGAGCACCACTCTGAACTTTAGCTAAGCCTGGGCAGAATACCACACATCACCGGAACTGCACATCTTTTCCTGATCTTATTCAGGGCATGTCTATACAACCTAATCAACTCCTCACTTCTACCATCTTGTACATCGTTTCCACCAGCTATAAAACAAACAATATCTTTATCCTCAATCCAGCTATTAAGCGACTCACCCACCTTCTTTATACCTGCTCCAGGGAAAAAATATTTTCCACTAACTCTATGCTTGACTTTCTTGTCTACATACCCGGACAGTGATTCCCCTACAATTACAAGAGAG
>JAXCGZ010021949.1:7500-12500 GCA_037179515.1 Halocaridina rubra | reverse complement strand
TATATATATATATATATATATATATATATATATATATATATATATATATATATATATATATATATATATATATATATATATATATATATATATATATATATATATATATATATATATATATATATATATATATATATATATATATATATATATATATATATATATATATATATATATATATATATATATATATATATATATATATATATATATATATATATATATATATATATATATATATATATATATATATATATATATATATATATATATATATATATATATATATATATATATATATATATATATATATATATATATATATATATATATATATATATATATATATATATATATATATATATATATATATATATATATATATATATATATATATATATATATATATATATATATATATATATATATATATATATATATATATATATATATATATATATATATATATATATATATATATATATATATATATATATATATATATATATATATATATATATATATATATATATATATATATATATATATATATATATATATATATCCAGCATAATGTTGACGAAAAGTAAGACCTGAAACGTATGGAATAAGGTTTTAAATTCCAGGCACAGAGTAAGATATCGACAGGAGGATCTGTTGTAAATAAAGTTTTGTATCCGAAAAGCAATTTAGAGTTTACACGGATATTGGAATCTTCATAAATAATTGTTATGCCCTCCTTGAAGACTAGAATGGGAAGAGAAGGCGGTATTGGGATTTTTGTTGTTGTATTTTTTCTTTATTGGTTGTTGCACTACACCAGTGGTTCTCAACCGGAGTCCACATGAATCCCCGGGGTCCATATAATATTCCTGGGATCCACAGGCAAAATGTAACAAATTGGGGGTTCACAGTGATATTTTGGTTGTTATGAAGCAATTCCACTTCTGAACGGTTTTTATTACTAAAAATAAAATTCCCATTGTAATTTACACCATATTGAAATAAGTAGAGAAATATATGAATGATTCTTTCTTATTTTATTTCTTTTTTAATTCCATTTGACCTGTCTACTCACCCATCGGTTAACGGCAAGAACAAACGAAGGTGAAAATCTCTATTTTTTTTCTCAGGAAGCAAGCGGCGAGCTTTAATGTTTATTTTCAGAACAAATGTGTACCTTCCTTAGCGCGGTCTCTGACCTTGGATCGGCAAAGAGAAAGGTCAAAGAGACTCAGCTTATCGAGGAAGGATTAACGTCATTAAGATCTTCAGTAGCAAGGATGATTTCCGGACAATTATTAACTTTCAGTGCCTTTAAAGGTCGACATGACCCAAACAGGTTGTGGCTCTGCAAAACTCAATGGAAAAGGACAAGGACCTGAAACTATACACACCGACTCGCTCTTCACTAGTCGTAAGCATATGTATGCAAGGGATGGAGTGCATCTTTCTAATTCAGGTGTCTCGGTATTGGCTGGTATGATAGACAGAGAGGTAGGGGGGTTTTGTTAGACACAAATAATGAAATGATTAATACTTGTGCAGAGAAATTAGTCAGTAAGGGTTCAGTAAAAAGTGGGTCAAATAACTGGGAGTCTAAGTATAAGAACCATTTGTTACATTGAACAAATATTAACAAAAAGAATAGCCACAAGAAGGGTGAAGCTAGAGAAAGTTTAAAAGTATATTATACAAATAGCCGTAGTTTAGGTAACAAGATAGAAGAACTGAGAGCCATAGTATGTAGTGAGAGACCGGATATAATATGCATTAGTGAAAGTTGGATTAAATTAGAAAGCAAACACCTTAAAGCTGAGTACATAATTACAGGATATAAACTTTATAATGCTGATCGTAGTGCAGATAAAAGAGGGGGAGGGGTAATTATGTATATTAAAGATAGCCTCAGAAGCTGCATTAAGTCTGGAATTAAGACAAATCTAAATTCAGAAACCTTATGGGTTGAAATTAAAAATAATATAGAAAGTCTAGTTGTAGGAGTAGTCTACAGACCACCTGATCTAGATAATATAGAGTCGCAAGTTATATACGATGAAATTTCTAAAGTGAGCAGGTCAAATAGAGTTTGCATTGTAGGCGATTTTAATTTTAGACATATTAACTGGGAAACCATAACAGGTGATAGTAGCTCTAAGGAGTTTTTGGAAGTAGTAGAAGACAATTTCCTTTCTCAGCATGTACATGAAGCAACACGGGGAGTGAATTCACTAGATTTAGTTCTTAGTAATAGAGAGAATATGGTTACAAATTTAGAAGTTGGTGAAAAATTGGGCAACAGTGACCATGATTCCATTAGATTTAACATAATTTTCAAGGAAACTATAAAGGAAAATAAGAATATTGTTCCAAACTTTAGAGCAGGAGATTTTGAGGGCTTAAAAACTAAATTATCTAATGAGGTATGGGAGGGGATTTCTGGGGTACAGATGTGGGTAGTTAATCCAGCAGGTCAGGTCGCAGGTAGCGGATTACCCCGACATTTGGGTACCACATGCCAAGGATTATCACAAGATAAGATCAATACATTAAATTCTCTCACAGGGAAGAACAGCAGCCCGTCAGTTAATATAAATTTAGATGAGGAATATAACAATTTTGTCATGACTCTTAAGAATAGTCAGAGAGACTATATTCCCATGAAACATTGCAGATCAAGAAAAAATTACCCTAAATGGATGAACAATAGAATAAAGAATCTTATAGGTATTAAAAGAGGAATATACAGGAAACTAAAAAGAGGTGAAGAGCAGGTGAGGCAGCAATATATACAGTTAAACAGGGAAGTTAAAAAGATAGTTAGAGAATCGAAAAGAAAATACGAAGTTCGAATAGCAGGAGAAGCTAAAGAAAATCCTAAAGGGTTTTATCAACATTATCAAACAAAATTTAAGGAAAAAGTCGGACCAATTGAAGTAGCCAATGGCCATATCACAGATGACGATAAAGTGATGTGTACATGTTTAAATGATTATTTCTTATCTGTATTTACAAATGAAAACTTGGAAAATATTCCGGAAGTAGAATCCATTTACAGAGACAGTCCCGATAATATACTTAGTTCAATAAATATTACGAGAGAGGAGGTAATAAAAGAAATAGATAAATTAAAGGCTCATAAATCTCCGGGACCTGATGGAATATATGCTAGAATATTAAAGGAATGCAAGGAAGAGCTTAGTTGTCCTCTAACTGCATTATTTAATAATTCAATAAAATTAGGATCGGTACCCATGGAGTGGAAATTGGCAGATGTGGTACCAATATTTAAAAAAGGAGAACGGGTTAAAAAGAATAATTATAGGCCGGTTAGTTTAACGTCAACAGTGGGTAAGATTCTAGAATCCATAATTGCAAATAAAATAAGGGCACATCTAGAATTACACAGACTGATAAAACTTTCACAACACGGGTTTCTTAAGGGTTTTTCGTGCCTTACAAGCTTACTGTCTTTTTATTCAGAAGTTTACGAGGCAGTAGATTGTGGCAAAGAATATGATACAATATATCTAGATTTTAGCAAAGCTTTTGATAGAGTTCCTCACAAAAGATTAGTTAAAAGCTGGAAGCTCATGGTATAGGAGGAGCTGTGCTCAGATGGATCAAACAATGGTTAAAAGACAGAAAACAGAGGGTTTGCATAAATGGAGAGAAATCAGAGTGGGGCTCGGTTACAAGCGGGGTACCACAAGGCTCTGTACTGGGTCCTCTATTATTCATCGTATATCTAAATGATCTGGATTCGGATATCAGTAGTAACCTAAGTAAATTCGCAGATGACACTAAAATAGGTAGAACTATAAATGGAAAAGAAGACATTCATGCTTTACAGGAAGATCTAAATAGATTATCTGAATGGTCGGACAAATGGCAAATGGAATTTAATGTTGAAAAATGTAAAGTAGTTAAAATGGGTACTATAAAAGACAATACTAGTTATAAGCTAAATAACCATGAAATCATGAGTTCTCAGTGTGAAAGGGATTTGGGAGTTCTTGTGAGTAGTAGTCTTAAGCCAAGAGAGCAATGCACAGCAGTCAGAAATAAAGCAAACAGAATTTTAGGATTTATCTCAAGAAGCGTCAGCAATAGGACGGAAAAAGTTATTTTGCAGCTCTATCTTGCATTAGTTAGGCCCCATTTAGATTATGCTGTGCAATTCTGGTCACCCTATTATAGAATGGAAATTGAATCCTTGGAGAGAGTGCAACGAAGAATGACCAAGATGATACACAATATCAGAAATCTACCATATGAGGACAGATTAAAAAAACTTAATCTACATTCTCTAGAGAGGCGAAGAGTTAGGGGGGATATGATTGAAGTGTATAAATGGTTTAAAGGGATTAACAAGGGAGATATTAATAAAGTTTTAAAAATTCATGATCAAACCAGAACTCGTAATAATGGATTTAAGCTTGATAAATTTAGGTTCAGAAGGGAAATTGGTAAAAATTGGTTTGGTAATAGAGTAGCTGATGCATGGAACAAGCTTCCTAGTATGATAGTAAATGCCAATACCTTAGACACCTTCAAATGTAGATTAGATAGACATATGGCAGAGGTAGGGTGGGTATGAATAGGTTAGTGCTTATTAGAAAAGTCATAAAAAGAAAAACAAAATAAATAAGTAGAGTAGAATAGAATAGGTTAGACATGCTGAAAATACAATTCAAAAATGGAGCTGCCTCGTGTGTGCCAGTAGGCATGTTGCAGTGTCCTCTATTCTTATGTTCTTATGTTCTCTGTCCAAGCACTGCAACAGAAAAAGATCAAAGAAAACATCAACTTAATCAGTTCGGTGCAAACACTCCTAGTGCAACATCAAGAACAAGGAAGACCGGTAACAATCAACTGGATACCCAGCCACATCACCATGCCCGGAAACGACAAGGCAGGTTAACTTGCCAAGGATGCTGTCTTATGCCACAGCATACAGCACTCTATACAACCCAGCCTACAGCAATACAAATTAAAAA
>JAXCGZ010021948.1:12500-20000 GCA_037179515.1 Halocaridina rubra | reverse complement strand
TATATACTTTTGTGTGAAAGTGTTACGCCCGGACACCCTTCCTGACACCAGCCCTCTCCATTTAGCTGGCTAAGGCTGCACGAAGATGAGCTTTAGTTAATGGATAGGTTAAAAATAGACGATATTAAAGGGTTCTGGTCTTTTTTTTGGGGGGGGGGGGAAATCGCTGCTAGAATAATTAGTATTAGAAATCAAATTTCTGCCGTCTACTCTTGAGTCTTTGGCGCTTGATGCTCGAATCACGCTCATTTGAGCTTTCCCAGTCATTGCATGTGTCAAAAAGAATTTTTTAGCCTTCATTTTGCTCTGCCTATTTCCTTGCGAATTTATTACGTTCATTTACTTTCTATTATGGTTCTGTCGTATTGAAGATTGTTTTCATGTCTGCCAAATTATTTTTAATATTTTCATATATATTTATCATACGTGTTTAAATACGTAAAATTAGGTGAATATTGAAAATAAATTTACTGAAAAAAAAAATTATTTCAAAGTTTTAGTTCCCCTCTTTATCAAATAATATATTTCTATATTTGAAAAGGATGACAATGAACAACTTTGAAAAAAATTAAACTCCCTTTTCAATATTTTTATTTTATCATCTTCTCCATTTAAACGAAATAAATAAATATATAAACAATATTAGTGTGTATATATATATATATATGTGTGTGTGTGTGTGTGTGTGTGTGTGTGTATGTGTGTGTGTAGAGCGAGAGAGAGAGAGAGAGAGAGAGAGAGAGAGAGAGAGAGAGAGAGAGAGAGAGAGAGAGAGAGAGAGAGAGAGAGAGAGATTATTTAATGAAGCATTAATGTGTGACATAGAGAACAGAGGGTGAGGAAATAATTATGTGAAGATTATTGTAAGACAAAAATTGTTCCCATTTTTTCCTCATCTGTTCTAATGAAGTGAGGAGTAAAAGATTCTTTATAGAATTTTCACGATTTTATTTTATTTTCCTTCTGGTTTCCTCACATATTCTTTTTTATATTAATTTTTCTTTTTCAGAACTTCCTTTCTGTGTCTAATAAGTGAAAATCGTTGTACTGAATATTTTTTCGTGGTATGTGTAACTGTACAAGAAATTAACGCTTATCTCTCTCTCTCTCTCTCTCTCTCTCTCTCTCTCTCTCTCTCTCTCTCTCTCTCTCTCTCTCTCTCTCTCTCTCTCTCTCTTCTCTCTCTCTCTCTCTCTCTCTCTCTCTCTCTCTCTCTCTCTCTCTCTATATATATATATATATATATATATATATATATATATATATATATATATATATATATATATATATATCAGGGCATCTCTACCTCATTGGTACATGCATAGTGGCTTAAACTACGTCGGCTCATCTGGGGTAGGTAGTCTCCAACGTATCTTGCTCATCGTCGCCTCTTCTTTCATTTGTTCCGTGGCTGGAAAAAAAATCAGAAAGGAAGAGATTGCCAATCTCCGCTCCCCCTATCCTTTTAGTCACCTCTTATGCCACGCCGGGAACTCGAATAGCCTTTATTAGCCGATCTATAAAAAAAAAATAATGAAAAAGAATCCAATCAGAGAAAAAGAATCACATTTCCAAAAAGGCGTTCACATCGATTTTACAGAAGTCACCGATCTAATTAAGGGAGTTTTCTTTCTCGTACAGAGGAAAGGTGGTTTTTTTTTTTCCCTAGCCAGAATCGTATTTCTCTTCTACTTTTTATCTTTATTTGTGTATTAATTAATTTATTTATTGGGCTTCTCTCACATTTCATATATTTTTAAACCTTTTTAGTGCATCATTTTTTTTTCTCTCGTCAGAGAACTGTATTGTTTCCTATGTTTGTCACAATTATTATTGTTATCATTGTATATGTCTGTCACTTCATT
Organism: Halocaridina rubra; assembly: GCA_037179515.1. Taxonomy (NCBI): domain Eukaryota; kingdom Metazoa; phylum Arthropoda; class Malacostraca; order Decapoda; family Atyidae; genus Halocaridina; species Halocaridina rubra. The sequence goes on along the minus strand of JAXCGZ010021948.1, from coordinate 18,135 downwards.
TGTCTGCCCTTGTACTTCTATCTACCCCGAGAGCTCTATGCATGACTGCAAATACGCTTACAGTTCGTAAGTCAATTGGGTCTTATCTCTCTGTACGAACATATGTAAATACATGTAGTTAACCTCTTCTTCTTCTTCTTCTTCTTCTTCTTCTTCTTCTTCTTCTTCTTCTTTCTTCTTCTTCTTCTTCTTCTTCTTCTTCTTCTTCCTCTTTTATTGGGAGCTCTTCTATGTTTAAATAGCCTCGCTGTTATCTCTAGCATTTTTGAAACTAATATTTGGGTTTGACAAAATTTTACGGCCGAATAAATTTTCTGACACCAGACCTTACATTTTAAAGGGATTTTGACGAGAATATCTTAGGTGTTGCTACCTTGCTTTATTTTGAAGGCTGCCTTATAATAATGATTTTTGAATTTTTGATGCTAACTACAAATATCCATATTTTTATTATAAGTCCGTCATGCTTCTCTCTCCCCACCCTCTGTTTATCCAATGGCAACCTCTTATCTCTCTCTCTCTCTCTCTCTCTCTCTCTCTCTCTCTCTCTCTCTCTCTCTCTCTCTCTCTCTCTCTCTCTCTCTCTCTCTCTCTCCTCTCTCTCTCTCTCTCTCTCTCTCTCTCGCTCCATGTGCCCAAATCAGGACTGATAAGCCTACACCTGGTGCTTGTTCTGTACTTTATTACCCTCTAAGGGAAGAGAGAAGCCTTATGCGAAAGTATATTTATTTGCAGCGCATATATGGCTATCGATTTTTTTTTCGTATTTTGGTTATATCAATTGAGAATATATATATATATATATATATATATATATATATATATATATATATATAATATATATATATATATATATATATATATATAGTCTTCATACAGTCTTTACTCATTACAACATACCACCTGTAAAAGTATTAATATTTATTTCATTGTATATAATATATATATATATTTTTTTTATTTCTACTTTCGTTATTAAATTTAATTAATTGTGCATTGAAGATTTTATTATAGGGCATTCTCCTTTTCATGTATGCCTAATTACTTTATTATATTATGTATTATTTTATTCATCTTATTTTATATGAGTATTATATATAATATATCGTGTATTTTGTTTGTTATAATTAGGAATATTGACCTTTTTTAATTAATAGATATAATATATTTTTTTAATTAAGTCAATAGCCCATAGGGGATATAGAATATATATATGATATATACAGAATAAATCGCTTATCTAATTTTGTACTGAATGCCATTCATCTCACTTATCATTATGTTGAAAGATTATGTATCCTATGCTGAAGTTATTGTTTTCATTACGTCTTTTTCCTCGTTTACATTCCAATTTAAATATAAATTTTATCTGCGTATAAGTTGGGATCGACGGGCAAGCACAGATTAGCACTTGGTTATTATTTCTTGTCCCACCACAAGGAATAATAATAATAATAATAATAATAATAATAATAATAATAATAATAATAATAATAATAATAATAATAATAATAATAATAATAAAAATAATAATAATAATAATAATAATAATAATAATAATAATAATAATAATAATAATTACATCGTATCAGCAAGGAAGAACTGGTGTTTATTGGGAAATTCATGGGTGATAATATATACTCATGTGTGTGTGTATATATGTATATATATATATATATATATATATATATATATATATATATATATATATATATATATATATATATATATATATATATATATATATATATATATATATATATATATATATACAAAGAGAGAGAGAGAGAGAGAGAGAGAGAGAGAGAGAGAGAGAGAGAGAGAGAGAGATCTGCAGTGTGGGCGTTTGTGTAAATCCATGCCATCAAATCAAGTGCTTTCACTACTTGTGTAGAGAGCACTTATTCACAGCTTGACTACTCTCAAGTTGCTGGCAGTGTGTCTAACTAGATAAAGCAGCCATGAACGCATTAGATATATCGGAGGAAGAAGAAGAAAGTTCGGGTTTTCTAGATCTGGTAAAGCAATATCGGATTAGAAGTGTTGACATGGAGGAATACCAAAGGGTGTTTCTATTTAATACCCTGAACACGATGGATAAACTGAATACATTTCATACACTTAATACATCGCATACACTGAAAATACTGCATACTCTATACACACTTTGTACCTAAAACCTGATTCGATAATCCATATTGACCTCTTTTAATAATAGTGAATATACTTAAATTGTCAGGTCATGACCTTATCATTTAAGTATGACAACAAAAGTTTGCTTTGACAAGAAGTGTCATGTGTGTCTTTGTACTTATTAGAAGTGTGAATATCATAAAAAGAAATGAAAAACTGGTAAAGATAATAAAAGGTAAGACATTAAAAGTAAAATGAAATGCAAAGCTTATATTTAAATAACGATCAATTAAAATTATTATTAATAAGAAATGGTAATAAATCATGAATAGAATATATTCCGAAAAATAAATGAAATCAGATAAAAATATATAATTATAATGAAAAAATAATGGAAAAAATATTAGTAGGCATAAAAATGTAGATAAACAAGACACAAGGAAGCACAAAAACAAATAAAGAACTTACACATAATATGGCCGCTTGGGAAATCATTTTCAAAATGGGAACAAAAAAGCGTTCATAAATAATACCGGATGGATTTCAGTTACTGATAGCCTGGAAATTGTGGTATACAACTGAATAGACTTGAGGTCTATAGGCCTAGTGACTGATCTCTCTCTCTCTCTCTCTCTCTCTCTCTCTCTCTCTCTATATATATATATATATATATATATATATATATATATATATATATATATATATATATATATATATATATATATATATATCTCGATCGATCGATCGATCGATCGATCGATCGATAGAATTATCCACGTTGAATACCTGATTATGCTTTCTTGAATGCATGCATATGCGTAAGGAGCAACATATATATATATATATATATATATATATATATATATATATATATATATATATATATATATATATATATATATATATATATATGAATCATTTTTTTACCCCGACCGGGACTCGAACCTAGGACTTATGATTACTAAGTCAAGGCGCTACCACTACACCACAGAAGGTTAAAAGGAATCCAACCTTATAGCTTATATCTGCTATACTTAGTAATCATAAGTCCTAGGTTCGAGTCCCGGTCGGGGTAAAAAAAATGATTCATGTTTTCACATATGTAATGTGCTTATTTGATAATATATATATATATATATATATATATATATATATATATATATATATATATATATATATATATATATATATATATATATATATATATATATATATATATATATATATATATATATATATATATATATATATATAATGTATATGTTGTGATACTACAACTGAAGGGTCTTTTGGACTTAATGGGACTGTCCAGGACAACTCGATACAAAGTCTTCCTTCAGTTCGGTTCTCTTTCTATGCCTACATCAACACCAGATTTTCTTGGATGTTCGTTACACATCTCTAAATATCCCTTCACATCTGACAAATCGCAACATTCCCCATCTCTTTCTTTTTACTTTGTTTTCTTTGTTCCCAGGCTCGATGAGGGGAGATTTCTTTTTTTTCCGTCCTGATGTCAATGTTATAAACATATATATATATATATATATATATATATATATATATATATATATATATATATATATATATATATATATATATATATATATATATATATATATTAGATAGATAGATAGATAGATATGAAGAGGAAAAGTCCTTAAGTAAGGCGGAGATGTACTTTATATATAACGACCGAACTACGGTTCTCTTCAGGTATAATTACAAATCTTTAATTACCGATCTTGTTTTTACTGTATTTTAGTACAAGCATAAAAGGTTTCTGTTCTCTTCTCTTTATGATTAAGAATGCAAAGAACGTGGTCTCGAATATGAAGTGTGGTTCTCTGCTGCTGTATTTCTCATATTTTAAGATATTACATTTTTATGCAAATGTTACATTTCGAACCTTTAAGCTTGCTTCAAAAGCTCCGCCCCTTATAGCCTACGACTACATTGGAGCTGCTGGAGTGTGATCGCTACATCTTAACACTGAGATTATCTGTAATTGTACCTTAAGTAAACTAATATACCTTACTTTATTATCTTAGGTTAGATTAGGTTAGGTTAGGTTAGCTTGCTAGGTTAAAATAGTTAGGTTAGAGTACAATGGAAAATGAATTAAATTATAAAAGGTAGTCTATCACTCAAGCAGCGCAACTACAATCTCACCTCTCCTAGTATAGACCTGTTGTCACAAATAGATTCACAGCCGATGGCGATACCAGCCTTAATACAATGCCAATTGCAACCTTCTCTTAGATTATGACTTTGTAATGTAAAGGACTGAAATTTTATATTGAAAGGTATCAACATAGATTTTAAAAAGTTGGTAGAGAAATTGCCGAATAAGACAGTAACCTTAGTAAGTTTGAAATAAATTTAGCAATTAAATGGATGAAGTAATATATTGGACACATCAGTATAACTTTATAAAAACAACAGATAAATATCATTAATATAATAGATCTTTGAGAGTATGCATGGAAAACAAGACACAATGAGGAACCAGAACAGAAATAGAATTAAAAGAGATATCATACAATGATGTAAAAATGAGAGGTAATATGGTATTAATATTTGAAAGGGTCAAGGGTATATCGAAAGAGAGAGAGAGAGAGAGAGAGAGAGAGAGAGAGAGAGAGAGAGAGAGAGAGAGAGAGAGAGAGAGAGAGAGAGAGAGAGAGAGAGAGAGAGAGAGAGAGAGAGAGAGAGAGGAATAAATACAGGGGGAAACATCATGAAACCATTCAAGTGTCAATATTTCTTGAGGGTTAAAACAAAGCCTGTAAATGGGAAATGGCTAAAGGTGAAGGGAAGCGGAGGGCCATTCTATTCTATTGTAATTGATTCATAGTTTCATATGAATATGAAATTGCTGCAGTCAAATGCCATGTAATGGGAATGGATCCATAAAATCAGTTTAATGTGCATTATTGAATGTATTGGGTGTACTGCCATATATCTGGGATTTTATTTGTTAACTTTGTTAATTTGTATTTATTTGTCCTCGTGGTTATATCGCTTTCTGATTTTCTATTAATACTTACTCAAATGTGTCTGTTTGCTTATTTATCGATCTATCTATCTCTGTCTAAATATCTATCAGTTTATTTATCTATATCTCTATCTATCTATCTATCTATCTATCTATCTATCTATCTATCTATCTATCTATCTATCTATCTGTCTGTCTGTCTGTCTGTCTATCTGTCTGTCTGTCTGTCTATTTATCTATTTGCTTGTCTTTCTTTCTAAATTATTGTTTATCGCACAGTTTAATAATCAATCATTTTGGACAGATTGTTAAGGAGATTCGTTCTTATTTGCCTCTTATGAGGAAAGGCATCTGGTCGTATACCTGTGAACCAAAATCCAATGAGAGTTTGCAAGAGGCTAGAGAGAATCAGTGACGCGTATATTCATGGGAAGAGCTGCAGATAAGAAGATTGTGACCTGATATCTGAACAACTTAGCTATGAAAACCAAATGCTCTTTATAA
>JAXCGZ010021948.1:0-7500 GCA_037179515.1 Halocaridina rubra | reverse complement strand
TAAACGCTTCCTCGTTGCCTTGAGTTTGTTCCGGTTTTACGTCACGGACTCCCTTTTCTACCAAGGGCTAGGACGGTTGCCTTCTTACGAAGGACTTGTTTTGCCAGATGTAGTCGTCGTTGCTTTGAGTCTTTTCTAGAATTCGAGTTGTTTTGGGGATGACAGGTTGAAGTTTATGCCACACAGCCACTTATGCATCGCAGGCGCGTTGCGTGTGGAGAACATTTTCATGCATAACAATACTGCATAGGCAAAGCTTACCTCGTTATGTAATATACCTGTTCTTATGTTCTTGTGATGAATAAATGAATGAATGAATAAATAAATGGGTAAATAAATCAATAAATACAGGAATAAATAGCACCACAGGTAGACCTAACTATTAAGATTGTTAACCAAAGGTCAAAGCAAGGGATCCACTCACTCAACTATTGTTTTCCAGAAACTGTAAAAGAATTGCCGTGTTGTAAAATCTCAAATAAGCTTAGATTAAATTTATTTCTTTTCCTTCTGTTTTTTTTAAGGCATGTTTATGTTTACTCTATTGACATCCTTTCTTTCCTGCTCAATTTTTTTCAGCCTTAATACCCCAGCCACACTCACTGTCCACTCCATACTGGGGACTAATAAGGACATAAAACCAGCTCTAAGAGCTTTTAATCTTATTGTTAAAATAAGGTAGAATACAATACTTCCATAAGTTTTTATGTTTAGGATTCATATGTCATAAGCTTAAGTAATTTAAGTAATTTTATTTTTAGGTGTTGTTAATGCTTTGTTATAACATCGGATATTGAATAATAAACAATCTTCAGCTTTATACATATTTATTTGGTATTTCATTATCCATTCAATCATTATATAGTAAAGCTTAACAGTATTACGAAGGCTTACAAAATATATTTCTCTATACATTATAATTACACTTTACGTGTGTATATATATATATATATATATATATATATATATATATATATATATATATATATATATATATTATATATATATGTATGTGTGTGGGATTCTATAGGCATATCATGAGTGCTTTGTTGAACTGACGTCCAGCAACCTTGACCATCCCCCAGTTGTAGTCGTCCGAGCTAGCTGTGAGTTCCCACTTCCCCAAGTGGTAGAAGATTCTTGATCGTATTGCTCCATATCCTGAAGGCGAATGCAGTCCCTTCCCAGTGATAATGATTAAATCCGTCTCATGAAGAGATTCAAACTTTTTCTTGACGATTCTGTCGACCGCCGCCATGGCTTGTGCCACGGTGAGACAATGAAGATCAATTTCTGTGCCGCGGATCGTCTCTCGAGGTGTTCCTGGAAGTGGATTCGACGGGAGCGTCTCTTCTTCATTGGAGGATTCGTTCTTTAAGGAAAGGCTTTCAGAGAGTCTCCTTTGTCTTCGATATTTCAAAGATCTGAAAGACCTGCGTTGAAGAGTGTTTTGGAAGGGGGCTGGAGGTGCCTGTCGCCAGTCGTTGCAAGAATCAGCTGTCATGAAAAACATGGATGGGTCTAGGCTGACCCTTCTATTCCTTTGGTCACATTCATCGGATGCATCCATTGTCGTTATATATCACTGTTTGTCGCGTAGACTCTCAATATTATTCCTTGGCAGATAAACTTTTTTTCTTAAAAGGTGGCTTGAAATCTGTTTTATATTCCCCGTGCTGTTGTAGATCAAGCAAGAAAATACAGTGCTGGTGTTTAAAGCTTGGAAACAGCTGAAAGAATGATATTAATTAAGGAATGACCTCACTTTATACATCCGCAAATTCACCCTTAGGAGCCTTACCGACTTAATCTCACTTGTAGCTTTGGACCTGAGGTATTAATTGAATCGCGCGTGCGCACGCGCGTGTGTGTGTGTGTGTGTGTGTGTGTGGTGTGTGTGTGTGTGTGTGTGTGTGTGTGCGTGTGTGTGTGTGTGTGTGTGTTTATTACGACCTTCGCAATTGGTTGGCCTTTCATTTTTTCCCCTTCATCGTTTTGATCCAAAATTGGACTCAATTTAGGAGTTCTTCCCAGAGGTGAGGTTCTCAGTCATCCTTCCCCAATTTTTTATTTTTTTTAAAGCCTAGCAAGACTTTTCTATGTAAGAATTTCAAGACTCCTTTTATGTGCATAACTTAAGGATGTTTTTAAGTTCAGAAAGTCGGGACTCTTCCAGGAGCTGAACTCTAAGAGAGAGATCTTTTCAGTTTTAAAGGCGAAGAACTTCAGAATAAGCTTATCCTTATCTCCTATTGTTCTTCATATCATGTTGCACTTGGTTCCACCATTAAACGCAACTTCCACCACTCATGTACTCATTAAATCTGCTGAAAGGACGAACGCCATTATCATCCTTTCCATATCCTCTACATGATTATTTTTTTTTTCCACGGAACGGGGAGGGCTAGAATTTTTTATATATATATATATATATATATATATATATATATATATATATATATATATATATATATATATATATATGTGTGTATGTGTGTGTGTGTGTGTGTGTGTGTGTGTGTGTGTGTGTGTGTGTGTGTGTGTATTAATCTAGCTATCTGAAAAGGTTTTTTCGTGAATCCCTTGAAGATAAGGTAGCGAATTGCGAATTATACTTCTCCAATCCCATTATCTACGGCAGTATGACTCATTAAATTAATTAATGCAATCTCCTTCGCTAATCCGTTTGTAATTATAGTTAAGCCTGTAGGATATGCCTAAAAAGTGTGCTTAATTAATCTCATAAGCCATGGCAATGTGATCTGACGTTGATGATTAATAATATCACTTAAGTTTAATTTTCTTAGAGTGACCTGAGGTTAATATGTTATGTGTATGCTATGGTTAAAATATTTGGTGAGGCCTGACCTTAATAAATAAATAAGTATATGCAAATATATATATATATATATATATATATATATATAATATATATATATATATATATATATATATATATATATATATATATATATATATATAGTTTGATCACTTAAGTAGTCATATTTCGTTAGGTTAAGCTAGGTTAGCGTTAAAGTAGACTATGCTAGGGGCAGTTGTCCTTCGTGCAGTTTCCTAAGGGGCAGTTGTCCGACAATTGTGCGGACATATGCCTCAGGACTATTGCCTTAGGACTGTTACCCATAAGAAAGTAGCCTCTAATTCTTATGCAAATGCTGACAGTTAGTCCAAGATAATATTAAAGTGCAATATAGCAAATAATTAAGAAACAATTAATGAAAAGAAGTTAATGAAGACAGCTTTTTGTTTCTCACTTAGTTAAAATAATATGCATTAGTGAAAGTTGGATTAATTTAGAAAGCAAACACCTTAAAGCTGAGTACATAATTACAGGATATAAACTTTATAATGCTGATCGTAGTGCAGATAGAAGAGGGGGAGGGGTAATTATGTATTTTAAAGATAGCCTCAGAAGCTGCATTAAGTCTGGAATTAAGACAAATCTAAATTCAGAAACCTTATGGGTTGAAATTAAAAATAATATAGAAAGTCTAGTTGTAGGAGTAGTCTACAGACCACCTGATCTAGACGATATGGAGTCGCAAGTTATATACGATGAAATTTCTAAAGTCACCAGGTCAAATAGAGTTTGCATTGTAGGCGACTTTAATTTTAGACATATTAACTGGGAAACCATAACAGGTGATAGTAGCTCTAAGGAGTTTTTGGAAGTAGTAGAAGACAATTTCCTTTCTCAGCATGTACTTGAAGCAACACGGGGGGTGAATACACTAGATTTAGTTCTAAGTAATAGAGAGAATATGGTTGCAAATTTAGAAGTTGGTGAAAAATTGGGCAACAGTGACCATGATTCCATTAGATTTAACATAATTTTCAAGGAAACTATAAAGGAAAATAAGAATATTGTTCCAAACTTTAGAGCAGGAGATTTTGAGGGCTTAAAAACTAAATTATCTAATGAGGTATGGGAAGGGATTTCTGGGGTACAGATGTGGGTAGTTAATCCAGCAGGTCAGGTCGCAGGTAGCGGATTACCCCAAAATTTGAGTACCACATGCCAAGGATTATCACAAGATAAGATCAATACATTAAATTCTCTCACAGGAAAGAACAGCAGTCCGTCAGTTAATAAAAATTTGGATGAGGAATATAACAATTTTGTCATGACTCTTAAGAATAGTCAGAGAGACTATATTTCCATGAAACATTGCAGATCAAGAAAAAATGACCCTAAATGGATGACCAATAGAATAAAGAATCTTATAGGTATTAAAAGAGGAATATACAGGAAACTAAAAAGAGGTGAAGAGCATGTGAGGCAGCAATATATACAGTTAAACAGGGACGTTAAAAAGATAGTTAGAGAGTCGAAAAGAAAATACGAAGTTAGAATAGCAGGAGAAGCTAAAGAAAATCCTAAAGGGTTTTATCAACATTATCAAACAAAATTTAAGGAAAAAGTCGGACCAATTGAAGTAGCCAATGGCCATATCACAGATGACGATAAAGTGATGTGTACATGTTTAAATGATTATTTCTTATCTGTATTTACAAATGAAAACTTGGAAAATATTCCGGAAGTAGAATCCATTTACAGAGACAGTCCCGATAATATACTTAGTTCAATAAATATTACTAGAGAGGAGGTAATAAAAGAAATAGATAAATTAAAGGCTCATAAATCTCCGGGACTTGATGGAATATATGCTATAATATTAAAGGAATGCAAGGAAGAGCTTAGTTGTCCTCTAACTGCATTATTTAATAATTCAATAAAATTAGGATCGGTACCCATGGAGTGGAAATTGGCAGATGTGGTACCAATATTTAAAAAAGGAGAACGTGTTAAAAAGAATAATTATAGGCCGGTAAGTTTAACGTCAACAGTGGGTAAGATTCTAGAATCCATAATTGCGAATAAAATAAGGGCACATCTAGAATTACACAGACTGATAAAACTTTCACAACACGGGTTTCTTAAGGGTTTTTCGTGCCTTACAAACTTACTGTCTTTTTATTCAGAAGTTTACGAGGCAGTAGATTGTGGCAAAGAATATGATACAATATATCTAGATTTTAGCAAAGTTTTTGATAGAGTTCCTCACAAAAGATTAGTTAAAAAGCTGGAAGCTCATGGTATAGGAGGAGCTGTGCTCAGATGGATCAAACAATGGTTAAAAGACAGAAAACAGAGGGTTTGCATAAATGGAGAGAAATCAGAGTGGGGCTCGGTTACTAGCGGGGTACCACAAGGCTCGGTACTGGGTCCCCTATTATTCATCGTATATCTAAATGATCTGGATTCGGATATCAGTAGTAACCTAAGTAAATTCGCAGACGACACTAAAATAGGTAGAACTATAAATGAAAAAGAAGACATTCATGCTTTACAGGAAGATCTAAATAGATTATCTGAATGGTCGGACAAATGGCAAATGGAATTTAATGTTGAAAAATGTAAAGTAGTTAAAATGGGTACTATAAAAGACAATACTAGTTATAAGCTAAATAACCATGAAATCATGAGTTCTCAGTGTGAAAGGGATTCGGGAGTTCTTGTGAGTAGTAGTCTTAAGCCAAGAGAGCAATGCACAGCAGTCAGAAATAAAGCAAACAGAATTTTAGGATTTATCTCAAAAAGCGTTAGCAATAGGACGGAAAAAGTTATTTTGCAGCTCTATCTTGCATTAGTTAGGCCCCATTTAGATTATGCTGTGCAATTCTGGTCACCCTATTATAGAATGGAAATTGAATCCTTGGAGAGAGTGCAGCGAAGAATGACCAAGATGATACACAATATCAGAAATCTACCATATGAGGACAGATTAAAAAAACTTAATCTACATTCTCTAGAGAGGCGAAGAGTTAGGGGGGATATGATTGAAGTGTATAAATGGTTTAAAGGGATTAACAAGGGAGATATTAATAAAGTTTTAAAAATTCATGATCAAACCAGAACTCGTAATAATGGATTTAAGCTTGATAAATTTAGGTTCAGAAGGGAAATTGGTAAAAATTGGTTTGGTAATAGAGTAGCTGATGCATGGAACAAGCTTCCTAGTATGATAGTAAATGCCAATACCTTAGACACCTTCAAATGTAGATTAGATAGACATATGACAGAGGTAGGGTGGGTATGAATAGGTTAGTGCTTATTAGAAAAAACATAAAAAGAAAAATAGAGTAAATAAGTAGAGTAGAATAGAATAGGTTAGACATGTTGAAAATACAATTCAAAAATGGAGCTGCCTCGTGTGTGCCAGTAGGCATGTTGCAGTGTCCTCTATTCTTATGTTCTTATGTTCTTATATATATATATATATATATATATATATATATATATATATATATATATATATATATATATATATATATATATATATATATATATATATATATATATATATATATATAAAGCTGCAGGAGGGATATTTTTACCCTATTTGAAGCTCTTGCTCTGAATATATTTTTTTCAATTTTATTAGCCTGTTAAGTTTAACTTGGGTAGCTATACTAGTGACCTTTTTGAAAAACAAAGCAAAGCAAGATGTAGTCTCTGTTCTTGCTGAGTTGACAGTACCTTGTTCTTCTTAATCATTTTACTTTTGTTGGCATTGCATGTCAGGGTAGCATTAACTGTCCAGTACTAAAACAGCATATGTATAGTCAGTGTATAATGGTGTGAGAGGCAGGCATGCATACGTACACTTGTATAAATGCGGAAAGAAGTTTAGGCTTGGACCAACCTACCGACCACACCCTTTATTTTAGCATATGAAAAATAGCCTTACTTTTTTTTTTGTATGTGTGTGTTTTCTTTTTAGTTTTTATATTTCTTAATGCCATTACATATACACTGCTTGGTTATTACAAAGAAAAAATAAAATTAAATAATAATAATAATAATAATAATAATAATAATAATAATAATAATAATAATAATAATAATAATAATAATAATAATAATAATAACAATAATAGAAATACATCTCTTATTGTAAAGAAATTTAACAAATCTGTTGTGTTTTTGCGTGACATATTTACTGGAATTTTTTTTATAAACATCATTGAATATACTTAATATCAACAATATGCATTTTCTTACCATTTCAGGTATGTGTTTTAGCAGATAGATACCTTAAGGCCATTCACAGACGTATCAAAAAGATTTAGTAAGTGTATTTTTTATATATTTTAGCATCTGTTTGCTTTTAAATTTGTTTTCGCATCATGTCTGTATGACAAATGCGTTTACTTTTGTGGGATGAATGAGACTTCATGTGTCAAAATGGAGGGTTGACCCACAAAAGGGAGACCAGGCTATTCTTTGGATGAATTGCTGATTTTAGAGTATGTGTGTTTATATATATATATATATATATATATATATATATATATATATATATATATATATATATATATATATATATATATATATATATATATATATATATATATATAGTTCCTGGGTTCAGTTTAGTTCCTGGGTTTAGAGTTTAGTTCCTGGGTTCATCCAGT
>JAXCGZ010021947.1:15000-24192 GCA_037179515.1 Halocaridina rubra | reverse complement strand
TTCACTTTTAGGCAAAAGCAAGGTAGCTCTACGGATGGGATGATAGCTACCCCTCCAAAGATACCTGAATATTAAAACATTTACTTTTTGTGCAAATCTCTTGCTTAATGGAAGTGTATGGGCTACATACCATACTTTCGATAATAAAATACAATTCACAATTATTGCCTTCTGAAAAATTGTAAGATACCTTTGGGCAAGCATACTGATCCGTTTCTCTAGTTTTTCTATTATTATATTCCAATTCATTTCCATTGTCATCTTCTCGTCTTCACAATAAGAAATTCCCAATATCTTTAGATTATATTCTGTTTTAAGCCAACGAAGAGGCCAGTCATTTTTACCATGCCATTTCCCTATCCCAGTTATACTACTTTTATCTCTATTTAAAAGGGCACCACTTGCTTTTTCAAATAAATGTATTTCCTTAAAAACCTCAACTATAGATTCCTCTGTTGATACAAACACAAATGAATCATCTGCAAATCCTTGCATGCAAATTTTCCATACATTTGGAAGCTGTGGTGATATTATTCTTTTATTATTTTTAATACCTAAAAAGAGAGCTTCTTGGTAAATTACATATAACATCATTGACAGTGAACATCCTTGTCTCACAGATCTCATAATTGGAAAAACATCACTCAACATTCCATTAATACTCAACCGACTGCAACAATCTTTATATAACATTTTCATCCAACTAATATACAAATCTGGAATTCCTAACTTATTCATAATTTTGAACAAAAAATCGTGGTGAACAGTATCAAATGCTTTATTCCAATCTAACTTCATAATAGCCATTGCATAATTATTTTTATAAGTATAATGAATAATGTCTCTAATATTATTATTGCAATGCACTATTGATCTACCTTTAACACTGCAAAACTGTTCAACAGAGATCAATGTATTCATTACCGTCTTTAATCTGTTGGCCAAAAACTTAGCAATGATTTTATAGTCTACATTCAAGAGTGAAATTGGTCTCCATCCACTCAGTGTTTGATCTTCACTTCCCTTACTCAACAATATTATTATGCCCTCATTTTGTAAGTTCGAAAGTTCCTGTCTGTCCAATATATGTTTTATCACTTCAAAAAAATCATTTCTAATTATTTTCCAAAATTCTTTGTAAAATTCTGATGGTAATCCATCTATTCCTGGCGCTTTCCCTGTACCCATATCTTTAATCACATTCCCTAATTCTAACATACTAATATTACCAATTAAATCTTTACGGTCAATATCATTTAATTTATTACAACATAAATCCAGTAACATATCTTGTAACTGACAGTCACCTTCCACCTTATCATACAAGTTCCCATAAAAATCTTTAGCATGAGTTAAAATTGCTTTAGTATTATTCAATATCTGTCCATTGACGCCTTTTATATTCTGCATTATCTTATTATTTCTATTGACTTTCTCTTTCTTTAATAAATATGGAAACATTTTCTCTCCTTCAATTTTATCTTTCATTCTAGCCCTTATTTTCACTCCTTCACATATTTCATTCTAAATCCTTTCTATTTTATTTTTCACTGAATGTATTATATCAAAGTCTATAATTCCTACATTAGCCTTTTGGTATAATTCTTTTAACCTACATTGTAGTAAGTTTATCAGCCCATATTTTTCTGCTAAGATTTTTTTTGACATTTTAACAAAAAAACTTTTAATTTTCTCCTTGCAATAAATCCACCACTTGATCAAGTTATTAAACTTATACTGCTCTCCTTTTAAGAACTGCCATAGTACGCTAAAATTTTCTTTTACATCCTCTCTATTTAGAATGCTGACATTTAATTTCCACGTACCTTTACCTTTATTAGTTGACAAAAAGTTGATACTAGTAATTACCATACAATGATCTGAAAATGCTATAGGTACTGTTTTACATGAATTTATATGATTAAACAGACTTTTAACATATATTCTATCAATACGGGATGCATAATTTGTCTTAATATATGTATAATCTGTTACATAATTGATACTTGCAGCATCTCTAAAACCAGTCCCTTTAAGTAATTCACAAAATTTGTTTGATATTACAGTTTTATCTAAAGTACTAACATCTTTTACATGAGTCACACTATTAAAATCCCCTGCAAAAATTGTGTCATCTATATTTAGTCTTAAATAATATAATAATCTATCAAAAAATCTTCTCTCTCTCTTTTCTTATTCGAGCCCGATGGGGCATAAACATTAAGTAAATGAATTTCCTTACCACCAGTTTTTATCTTTAAGCTTAGTATTCTACCTTCATAGTCCATCTCTTGTTTTATAACAGTTATAGGAGACAATCGTTTACTGATCAATATTGCAACACCTCCTTTTAAATAAGTAGTTGGATTTATAAATACTTCATAATATTGCTCTATATGATATAATGAATTTCCTGCCTTAATGTTATGTTCTTGCAACATTATTATGTCTAGTTTATAAAGATTAGCAAGAGAAATTAATTTTAATTCTTTCCTATCGTCATTCAAACCATTGATATTTAGCGTACAAACAGTCAGAGCCATGAAAAATATATATATATAAAAGAGAATATAATGTGATAAAAAAAAAGAAACATTACCTTGCCAACTTTCGTTTCTTAACATTACTAATTTCCAACTTCTTATTCTTTTTTATTTAATCATTGTAATTATGGATTTTGATCATCTGACGACACGACTTATTTGAACATATTTTTTGTTCTAAATTGTTGGATGATTGGTGAAACTCGGAACCGTAATTCATTAAAAATATGTTTATGAAAATTCACCATTGGCAATGCAACTTCCATCTCTCTCTCTCTCTCTCTCTCTCTCTCTCTCTCTCTCTCTCTCTCTCTCTCTCTCTCTCTCTCTCTCTCTCTCTCTCTCTCTCTCTCTCTCTCTCTCCCCTGCTGATTTTTTTTTTTACCATATTCATATTCAAAGATATTATTTCGTGTTACAAATGGTTATTCTGTTACAAAACTACGAGTAATGCACATATTAAGAAGACTTGAGCAAATAAGTAAGAATGAACAAAAAAGAAAATTACTGAGAAAATTAGAATTACCTATAAGTAACAGTTGTATATACACATATATCAATAAATTTTAAATAAACGGATGACTGAGTAAAGCATATACATCATTATCAGAATAATAATAATAATAATAATAATAATAATAATAATAATAATAATAATAATAATAATAATAATTAGTAGTAGTAGTATACAGTTGTGAATGAGTTGAGTTTAAAAGATCCCTTAAGTAATATACTGACAAGTGAAATTGTAGCACATGAATTTCCTCAGTCGGAGAAGCAGTAACCGGTTACTGCTTATTTTTTTATTCCTTTCATTATTATTATTATTATTATTATTATTATTATTATTATTATTATTATTATTATTATATTTAGAGTAATGGCAAAATTCCACTATGTATATCTATAATGTAACAATATACAATATGATGGCCTATTTTTTATGAATAGCCTAGCACAACACGTGTAAAAACCATATATATATATATATATATATATATATATATATATATATATATATATATATATATATATATATATATATATATATATATATATATATGTA
Organism: Halocaridina rubra; assembly: GCA_037179515.1. Lineage (NCBI taxonomy): Eukaryota > Metazoa > Arthropoda > Malacostraca > Decapoda > Atyidae > Halocaridina > Halocaridina rubra. The sequence goes on along the minus strand of JAXCGZ010021947.1, from coordinate 20,583 downwards.
TATATAATTTCTTCTTTGTACATATATTGCTTTTTTTTTGGGGGGGGGGTAGATGTGTGGGTAGGGAATGAATGATGAACTCGGTTAAAGTTGCAAAATGATCTAGATGATGATGATAACTGGAAGAGAAAATGTGAAAATGTTTATTGGCTGGTAATCGCTCTTCAAATCCCTATAAAACTACGTTTTCCCGAAAACTACAAATGTCTCCCGTTATTGTGTGGCTAAAAGTCTATTGTAGTAAAAGTGTATTGTAAAATTTGCTCTCATTTGAACATATGTGGAATACTCTTGATTCATGAGCAATTATTACGTATTTTCCTTTTAACTAAATAGTCATTTGGCTACTTTTGATATATTATCCACAATGTAATTGTGTGTATGTATGTATGTATGTATGTATATGTTTATCTTTCGCACCTTCACCTATACACAAGGTTATAGTTACATGAACACATACTATGATAATGATGATGATGATGATTATTATTATTATTATTATTATTATTATTATTATTATTATTATTATTATTATTATTATTATTATTATTACACAGAGAAGGGGGACGATGGGAGGCAATAGGTTAAGATGGAGTTCTGCTTCCTTGATTCCGTTTGTTACGATTTTGGCCACCCCCTTATTGCCTTTTGACATATTCGAAAATACCCTGAGACACTTTTCTTGCATAGCATTCCACCTCTTCATTAAATATAATAATAATAATAATAATAATAATAATAATAATAATAATAATAATAATAATAATAATAATAATAATAATGTAGTCACCGTTGCTCAAGCGATAGCGTCTGCGACTCTGAGGAGTCAGGTCCAGGGTTCGCGCCAAGTCACGGTCTGAGGTTAGCAAGGACATGCACTCAGGGTAACGATTACACCTGCCAAAACAAGTCTTTGCAAGAAGGCAACCATCCAAGCCCTTGGTGGAAAGGGGAGTCCGTGACGTAAAACCAGAACAAGCCGGAACAAAAGAACAAATAATAATAATCAATTCATTTATCTACCTTGACTGTTTCCCCTTTAATTGGGGGTTAGCCGACATCAAGAAAGGAAAACAAATAGGGGGATTACTTTGCTCTATGGGCAATGACGAGGGAGCTAGCAACCGGTCAGATGGCACTGCTGGAGTGCCACAGCCCATCCTCCCGGCTCTTCCACAAACTGTGTCGCTTCACAACTGCCAACTCCTCCTACTGCCCCTACCACAGGGCTACCTCTGTAAGATGCAGCCCCGTGGTAACAGCAGATGCCCATCAGAGCTGCATCACAATCGCCCGCCAATCATTCCTATTCCTAGCACGCTCGCTTGCTTCCCCCACATCCATCCTCCTATCATTCAGGGCTCTCCTTACTCCATCCATCCATCTAAACCTAGGCCTCCCTCTAGCATTTCTCCCATCAACTCTCGCATTCATCACCTTTTTCAGCAGCCTTTCATCATACATCCTTTCCACATGGCCAAACCATCTCAGAACATTCATATCTACTCTGCCTGCAATTTCTCTCCTCACACCCATTCTTGCTCTCACCACTTCATTCCTAACCCTATCCAATCGAGATACACCAATCATACTCCTCAGGCATTTCATCTCAAACACATTTAGTTTCCGTCTCTCACTTACTTTCATACCCCATAACTCTGATCCATACATCACAGTTGGCACAACCACTTTCTCATACAAAACTTTCTTAACATTAATTTCCAACCCTCTATTCTTCATCACTCCTTTCAATGCACCCAACACTTTACATCCTTCATTCACTTGGTGACACACGTCTGCTTCCACTCCACCATTTGCAGCTATAACCGAGCCTAAATACTTAAACTGATTAACCTCCTCAAGTGTCTCTCCATTCTACATAACAATCAATCCAGCGCCATCCTCATTTCTTGTACACCTCATAACCTTACTCTTTCCCACATTCATTCGCAACTTCCTTCTCTCACACACCATTCCAAATTCTGACACTAACTGACACAACTTTTCCTCTGAATCTGCCACCCCCACAGTATCATTTGCAAACAGCAACTGATTCAGCTCCCACTCGTTATCATCCCCATCTACCATTCTCAAACCTCGACCACGCACTCGCTCATTCACCTCTCTTCCAACTCCATCAATGTACAAATTAAACAGCTATGGTGACATCACACATCCCTGTCTCAGTCCCACACTCACTGGAAACCACGCACTCACTTCATTCCCTACTCTAACACAAGCTCTACTGCCCTCATACAAACTCTTCACTGCATGCAACAATTTACCATTAAGTCCATATACTCTCAAAACATTTCACATAGCCTCTCTATCAAATCTATCATATGCTTTCTCCAGATCCAAAAATGCAAACTACACATCCTTACCCTTTGCTAAATATTTCTCACATAACTGCCTAACTATAAAAATCTGATCTATACAACCTCTACCTCTCCTAAAACCATTCTACACTTCTGCGATCACAATTTCTGTCTTATCCCTAATCCTATTAACCAGTATCCTACCGTACACTTTTCTTACCACACTCAACAAACTTATACCCCTAAAATTACTGCATTCATACATATCTCCCTTACCTTTGTACAGGGGCACTATACAGGCAATCACCCATTCCACTGGCACCAATGACAACATAAAGCATATATTAAACACTCTCACTAACCATTCCAATGCAGTCACACCCCCTTCTTTCAACATCTCCGCTCTCACACCATCCATTCCAAGTGCTTTACCTGCTTTCGCTTCATACAATGCCCTTTTCACCTCCTCTCTTGTAATCTCTCTCTCATTTTCATCTCCCATTACTGGCCCTTGAACCCCTCCCACTGCCACTATAGCTGCCTCTCTACCTTCCTCAACATTCAGCAAGCACTCAAAATAGTCTGCCCATCTTCTCCTTGCATCGTTCCCTCTTAACATCTGTCCATTCACATCTTTCACTGTCTCTTTCATCCTCGATCCACCCTTCCTTGCTCTCTTCACTTCTTTCCAAAACTTCTTTTTATTCTCCTCATATGACCTACTAAAATCCTGTCCCCACCTAACATTTGCCAACCTCTTCTCTTCCTCTACCTTCCGCTTGGTTTCCACATTTTTCTCCCTATATCTTTCATACTTCTCCCTACATTTACAGTGCAGCCATTCCTCAAAAGCCCTCTTTTTTTCTTCCACCTTCATTTTCACCCCTTCATTCTACCACTCGCTGCCCCTCCTCATGCCACCTCCAACAAACCTCTTTCCACACACATCACTTGCATGTCCCACAAAGCATTCTTTCATCAACCCCCATTCCTCCCCTAACTCCCCAACTTCTCTTTCTTTCACTCTGTCATATGCAACTCTCAACCTGTCCTGATATTCCTGTCTCTTCTCTGGCTTTTTCAACTCTTCCACCTTTACTATTTCCCTTCTACATCCCCCCACATTATTTCCCCACTCTTTTGCTACTACCACTTTTGCTTCAACCAAAAAATGATCAGGCATCCCAGCAGCCACACCCCTAAATGCATGTACATCTTTCACTCTACCAACCATGCTCTTTGCTACCAACAATAATAATTGTTATTATAATAATAATAACAATAATAATAATAATAATAATAATAATAATAATAATAATAATAATAATAATAATAATAATAATAATAATAATAATAATAATAATAATAATTATAATCATGTCTTCTACGCCATAAGCTCACTGATGTGGGTGTCTATTAATTTTCAGGAGAGAACCTCGTTGATGTACTTCCCAAACGGAAGAATGTGAGTACTATCCATTGTTTCATTTATTGATGAAGTCTGTTTATGTTTCATTGTTACAAATGCGAGAACACTTATGTATTTATCGTTACACGTGGGAGAACATACTTATGTATTTATGTGCACATATGTGTATATGCATTGATGCTACATATTGTTACTAACATTAATTCGTTCATACGTGCATCATAAATACATGTATACACATCTAATCATACATAAATTATATATAGCTTGTCTACATCCTTATATATATATATATATATATATATATATATATATATATATATATATATATATATATATATATATATATATATATATATATATATATGTATATATATATATATATATATATATATATATATATATATATATATATATATATATATATATATATATCAAATAAGCACATTACATATGTGAAAACATGAATCATTTTTTAACCCGACTGGGACTCGAACCTAGGACTTATGATTACTAAGTCAAGGCGCTACCACTACACCTCAGAAGGTTAAAAGGAATCCAACCTTATAACTTATATCTGCTATACTTAGGAATGAACGCATTCTAACTGAATGCCACTATGTTCATAAGTCCCATTCTCATCACCTCACATTTTGAAATAATGAAGTTTTTAGCCACTTTTCTGACCACTCATGCAGACTATTCAAGTCTTCTTGAAGTTCTCTACCATTTGTCTCGCCTTTTGCATTCTTCACAATATTTGAATCATATGTGAGTGTGAAACTGTAGACGATGTTGAAGAAGAAGAAGGAGGAGGAGGAGGAGGAGGAAGAGGAGGAGATGGAGGAGGAGGAACAATAGGTGATGGAGGAGGAGAAGGAAGAGGAGAATGAGAAGGAAGAGATGGAGGTGGTGGAGGAAGAGGAGAGGTGGAAAGGGAGGAAGAGGAGGTGATGGAGGAGGAAATGGAAGAGGAGGAGGAGGAGATGAAGGAGAAAGAAGAGGAGTAGGGGAGGAGAAGGAGGAAGAAGAGTTGAAGAGGAGGAGGATTAGGAGGAAGAGGAGTAGCAGCAGGAGGAGGAATGGTGAAGGAGAGGAGTTGGAGGAGGAGGAGAGGAGATCGAGGAGGAGGAGTAAGGGAGGAAGAGAAAGAGGACGAGGTGGAGGAGGTGAATGAAGATGATAATGATGAGGAGGTGGAGGAGGAGGGAAGGAAGAGGAGGAGTACGAGGAAGTGCAGGAGTAGGAAGAGGTGGAGGAGGAGAAGGAGGAAATTGAGGAGATGGAGGCAGAAGAGGAGGAGGAGGAGGAGGAACTTGGTGAAGGAAAGGAGGAAGAGGAGAAGGCGGTTGACGTGGAGGAGTAGGAGGATGAAAAGGAGGAGGTGAAGCATAGTTGATAATATGGGGTCAATTACAAATAAACCATGACTTAAGTTAATATTTCGGAGTTCAGTTGAGTTAATTATTGCAGATTCCAAGATATTTTTCAAGTAATGATATCATTACTTCTTACTAAGATAGAAGCATTGTTCCAGTCAATATGGTGATTTGCAATCAGCCTAATGCTTGAACAAAGCACTGGAAAACTGAGAGTTTCGAACGATATATTTATGTTGGTTGACACGAAAAAGCTCAATATTTGCTAATCTGGCCAATATAGTAAAAACTATTTTCATATTTAAAAAAAAAAAGATTTTTAAAGTTCTCAAAAATTTTAACTAAGCTTTGACACCCCTGGAAATAGGAAATAACATAGGTATTATTAAAATTCGAAACATTACTGTCGGGGAGAGGTGGCCTATGATATATGCGTTTTGCAGCACTGAAAAAGATG
>JAXCGZ010021947.1:0-10000 GCA_037179515.1 Halocaridina rubra | reverse complement strand
TAATAGATAGTTTGATAGATAAATAAGAGTGAGAAAGAGAACGAGCATGGTACATCACAAGCTCGAAGCCACAAAATGATGCGTTTGTTTTGCATATCGTTGATCTATTATCCACTGCATTGAGAATACTGTAATGCATTCAGTGAATCTTGATTCCATGCATTGTGCTCTTATGCTCTGGAGCATTTTTGTTGAGTTTTATAAATAGGGTAAAATAGTTGAACGATGATATCCATTCCCTCCTAAAATTTACTTGTTCTCTTAAATAGCCTAATTTTTGCACACTTGAAATCGCTCTGTGTACAGGAATACATAGTAATAATACACTGCTCTCTCTCTCTCTCTCTCTCTCTCTCTCTCTCTCTCTCTCTCTCTCTCTCTCTCTCTCTCTCTCTCTCTCTCTCTCTCTCTCTCTCTCTCATTATGGTATAGGTCTCTTCGCCAGAAATTATTTTAGAAATTTGAGTCCTTTCTGCCTTGGTATACTACTTTTTCAGTAAAATTTAAAACAATAAAAAATTATTGGTGAACCTAATATATATATATATATATATATATATATATATATATATATATATATATATATATATATATATATATATATATATATATATATATATATATAATATATATATATTATATCAACAGATCAATCTTCTTCCTATGTGATATCCTCATGAGTGCTCAACACTGCTCAGAGGGTTTTACGCCAGATGCCCTTCCTAGCACCAACTTTCTCTAACATCAAGGCTTAACAAATGACTCAAAATGTTGCTGACGTGGCCGCAGAGGGGGTTTACTTAAGTGTATGACAAGGCTGCCAATCCAACTGCACCGATTTATCGAAGTTGTTACAATCTGTTCATCAGCTGCTGATGGGTTAGGCAAGAGGGAATATTAAATGGTAGGTAAATGATCCAGTACTACTGCAAGCTCTTTCTCTTTTTTCTTTTAGTTACCTCATGCAGTATCTTTTTTTTTTTTATTTAAGTGTGCGCATACACACGCACACCATGGCCCAAGCTAGGATACTCAAAATAGCAGGTGCAGAACTTCCAGAGATGGAGAATGAATGCCCTTTTTTTTGTTCATATGACGTCTTGGCATAGTAATTATGTGCCTTTGGTTTGATTCTCAGGTAACAAAATACTGTAGATACCATATTTCATTAACTAATCAGCTGTTGTTTTGAGTTTTGAAGTTGACCTTTACTGGGAGATGATTCGTTTTTAAATTTAGTTTGGCTACACACATGCTTTTATTTCTTGAGAAAATATAATTCTGTGTGTTTTTTTTAGTGTGTGTGTGTGTTTTACCTAGTTGCTTAACATTTTGCTTTCAGTGTCACCTTATCAAAATGAAACATACTTTTGAATAAAAATTTAAGCAATTTCAGATCTCTAGGAGATATTTTTATTGAAAATATGAATCCATCTTACTAATAATGCGTTGTTTTGAGGATGAAATAAGATGAACCTAGTTGGAGAGAGGGAGCCACTTATAACTTCTTGACAGTGATTTAGATAAGAAAATTATGGAAGGGTTTCCTATACTCTGACATTGGCCTATACTCCAAAGGTATAATATATATATGTTGAATGGAGTGACACTTGAGGAAGTTAATCAGTTTAAGTATTTAGGCTCGGTTATAGCTGCATATTTTTTTTTTTAAAGAGTGTGACACCGGGACAGGCAGAACTGCCCTCATCAATAAAGGCCGGGGCACGAGAAAATACCAAGACGAAGGAAAAGAAAAAGGTTAAGTGCAAGGCAGAGACGAGGTAATGTCACACAAAGGAAAACGACAGACAGAAAAAACAGTCAAAGTAAAGAGGACCCAGAGATATGGAGGACTAGGCTCTGAGATGACGATAGATCTGCTTTTGAAGGATGAAAGGTCATAAGAATTAGGAAAGACAGAAGGAGGAAGAGAGTTCCAGAGTCTGGAGGTAGATGGGAAGAAGCAGTCGCTGCACCGACCAATCCGCGAGCTACAAATCTCCACACAGTACCTATGAGATGAGGCCGCTTGGCGAGTGTTACGCGGCCTCGGCAGTGGAGGAGGGATGCAACTCGCCAACTCATCAGAGCAGCGATGGAAGTAGTAGCGATAGAAAAGCGAAAGGGAATATACCTTACGTCGAAGAGAGAGAGAATCCAGGTTAGAAGTAAGAGAAGGATCATTAATGAGTCTGACTGCCTTAGATTCAACCCTATCGAGAAGATAAGTAAAGGAAGAAGCACCCCAGATGTGTGAGCAGTATTCTAAGCAGGGGCGGATAAGACCTCTGTAAATTTTAAGTAACTGCAATGAGGAAAAGTAATAACGAAAACGGAACAAAACCCCCAATTTTTTGGATGAAGATTTAGAAATTTGGATTATGTGATTCCTCCAAGACAAGTTAGAGGCTATATGGATTCCTAATATATTGATAGAGTTAAGAGGGTAAAATATGGTGGTGTTGAAGCAGATGTGTATCACAGAGTGAATGAAGGATGTAAAGTGTTGGGTGCGTTGAAAGGAGTGATGAAGAATAGAGGGTTGGAAATGAATGTTAAGAAAGTTTTATATGAGAAAGTGGTTGTGCCAACTGTGATGTATGGATCAGACTTATGGGGTATGAAAGTGAGAGACAGAAACTAAATGTGTTTGAGATGAAATGCCTAAGGAGTATGATTGGTGTATCTCGGTTGGATAGGGTTAGGAATGAAGTGGTGAGAGCAAGAACGGGTGTGAGGAGAGAAACTGCAGGCAGAGTAGATATGAATGTTCTGAGATGGTTTGGCCATGTGGAGAGGATGGATGATGAAAGACTGCTGAAACATTTGATGAATGTGAGAGTTGATGGGAAAAATGCTAGAGGGAGGCCTAGGTTTGGGTAGATGGATGGAGTAAAGAGAGCCCTGAATGATAGGAGGATGGATGTGAGGGAAGCAAGCGAGCAAGCTAGGATTTTTTTTTTTTTAATTCAGATAACTGTACATGGGGACATGTGCACATGGGCACTCCCAGTCATATTGCAGTTGATAACATTACAATCTATTTGGTTATGTATAAATAACATACTAATAGAATTTCCAATTAATTTTAAATATCATAGCAAGTAATTAATAATAAAATATAGTGTAATAATTGAAGAGTACTTGAAGAGTAATCATTGTGACAATATTTTCAATAGCCCTTGTTGAGTGCTATCATTTAAGTTACATTTCACTTTCCAACGGTACTACTGCAGACAATTTGAAGCAGATATAGAATAACAATTTTCAGGTTAGAATAATAAGTAGGTAAATATATATATATATATATATATATATATATATATATATATATATATATATATATATATATATATATATATATATATATATATATATATATATATACATACACACACATACACATACATATATACACAACACACACACACACACACACACACACACACACATATATATATATATATATAAAAATATATATATATATATATATATATATATATATATATATATATATATATATATATATATATATATATATATATATATATATATATATATATATATATATATATATATATATATATATATATATTATACATACATATACATACATACATATATACATACACACACATACCGCGCGTTCAGTGACACACGGAATTGCTCCTCTTAAATTTTTAACTGTTTCGAGTGACTAAAGTGCTTAGTGGAAAACTTTACCATAATTTCCATAAATCTGAAATCCTGCAGAGTATTGTGAGTACAAAAACTAATATTTGTTGTAAGACGAGACTGTTCATATTAAAGGAAAAAAATTGAGAACTTTTTCGTGAGGAAGAGAGAGAAGCTGCCGTCCAGTTTCTGCCTTGAGGGAAATCTAGAAGAGTTGCCAGACGTGGAGCCATCACACCACATTACCTAATTTTTTGTGTAAACTGGGGAAAGCTCTTAAGCCGTTTTACCTGATCCTGTGGTTCTATATATTGTTAAAATCAGTATCCTTCCCATTTATATTAACTAGTTAGTTAGTTTGATACACGAAAAAATTGAATAATAAAAGAAAAAAAAATTACCAAATACCCACCTGTCAACAGTACTGAGTTAAGTTGCCAAGTAGTACAGCAGTCCTATTTTCTTCATTTTTTTTTGCTTTTCTTTTAGCTTTCTCTTTTGCTATTTTGTTATTTTGTATATATATTGAGTTAAATGTAAAGTCTAAATCCCGTGATAACATATCTTGGTTAGCAAGTCAGTTTATCAGTTAGGAAGAATATATAACAGAAACAGGTGGGTGCCACCTCGAACACATTCGAATTTTCCTTCAGGTTCGACTTTTGTTTTTCTTTTTCTTTTTATACTTAAATTACCATGGTCAAGTTTTTAAGTTAAGATGTGTGTTACCAGAAAGGAGACAAACTGAGTCACTAAATAGCACTTATATGGAGATATAAAAATTCTGTGTGAAGGTAAATTAGAAGTTTTTCTCTTTTCTTTTTTTTTTCCTCTTTCCCGTCTTCTTTCTATATTCTGTGAGAGGGAGAACATAAAAATGAAGCCATCTCTGTCCCAAACCTCTCCCACCCATGGGTCGGGAGAAGGGGTAGTCATCAGAGGACTTAAACAGAGAATCAAGAAGTTAGAGGAAATGGTTACAAGCCTTGATGATAAAATTCGGAATATGGATGGAGAAATGAAAGAGAATGAAACACTCAGAGAACAAATAAGATCTTTGGAGGAAGCAAATAAAGCACAAGGGCAGGAGAGAAAGGAACTAGAAAAAAGAATAAAGAAGCTGGAAGGGGAAAAGAGTCAACTAGAATCTAGAATTTCTAAACAAGAAGATAAAAACAAACAGCTAAATGACAACCTAAAGGAATTAGATGTTAGTTCACTGCTCTCTTCTGAGAGAGACGAGATTGCTGCTTGGAATGTTCAGATTAAGGAAAACATTGAACAGTTCAGAAAAGAGTTCCAGGAGCTGAATATGGAAAATGATGCCATGAAAACGTCCTTTGCTGATGCACTAAAGGGGAATGTGGCAGTAAAAGAGGCTGTAAAGGTGGTGGCACTGGAAAACATACAAACAGTTGACTATAAAGAGACAGTAATCGAAAAAATGAAAGACGTTGTGATGGAAAGGGCAAACCCACTCATCAGACAGGCACTTGATAAGGAGAAGACAGTGGTAATCTCAGGCATAAGTGAATCCCAGGAGCCAACATGGCAGGGGAGACTTGAAGAAAATAAAGCTAACGTTGTAGACCTGATAAGAAAGCTTGGAGTAGTATGTGGTCCTGAGGATATTGTAAACATACACCAACTAGGTAAATATTCGAGGGAAGGAAAGCCGAGACCAACAAAAGTAACCTTTGAGAGAGGGGAGACATGTAGGGAAATATTGTTGAGAAAAAAAAGTCTAAAAGACCTTCAAGAATGCAAAGAAGTGTTCATTAGACGATACAGAACACAGGAAGAGATGGGAAAGATCAAAAACTTGTTGCAAGAGGCAAGAAGGTTAAATGATGAAAGAAATGAAGAAGAGAAGAAAAATTTTCGTTACAGAATACTCCCAGACAAAGGGGAGATAAAGAAGATAATGACAGAAGATCAGGGGATGGGGCCTCATTAAGATTGTTATACACAAATGCTGATGGATTAGCTGGTAAGGCAGTAGAATTAAAAGATATGATTCACAACAGTAAGGCAGATATAGTAGCAATTACAGAGACTAAGTTGAGTGAGGACATAAACAGTGTCACAGTTTTTCCTAAGGGCTTCAAAATACTAAGGGTCGAAAGATCTGAGAGGACTGGTGGAGGGATAGCACTGCTCATAAGTGAGAGGATTCAAGTTGAAGAAATAAACTTGGCTATAGAAAGTGAGTTCAGGGAATTTCTTGTTGCTCGCATAAATACTGGGTCAGAGAGCATTATAATAACTGTTGCATACAACCCACCAAGGAACCAAAATAGGCTTGAAATTTATGAGGAAAGTCATATAGGTACGATTGAAGTCATAAACTCAGTTGTTAACATGGCGCGGGAGAAAAAATGTAGGATTTTGATTATGGGAGACTTTAATCATAAAGAGATAGATTGGATAAATCTTGACCCACACAGTGGTGAGGACTCATTTGGGGCAAGATTCCTAGATTGCGTACAAGGGAATTTCCTACACCAACATGTAATGGAACCAACAAGAGCCAGGGGTGGGGATGAGCCATCACTACTTGATCTGGTGTTCACAGATAATGTGTTGGATATTGAAAATATTGAGTATGAACCACCAATTGGAAAGAGTGACCACTGTGTGTTGTTGATGGAGTATATCATTGAAGACATTCTTCCTGAGAGTAGAGGCACTGAGGACATGAGGAGGAACTATCCGAAAGGAGATTACATCAAAATGAATGAGCTTTTTGCAGTTATTGACTGGAGAACCTTATTTTACAACAAATCTGTACAAGAAATGTATGACATCTTTTGTGAGAAATATGGGAAGATAGTAGATTGCTGCATACCTGTCACCAAAGTAGGTGTAATTCATGCCAGAGAGAAATGGTTCGATAATGGGTGTAAAAGAGGTAAGGAGTGGAGAGACAAATGCTGGAAAAGGTATAGGAGGAGAAAAAACATAAATGCCTGGCAAACCTACAAAAGAGCAAGAAATGACTACCTAAGTAAAAGGAGAGAGGCAGAGAGAGATTATGAGAGGGACATCACCAGGAAGGCTAAAGAAAATCCCAAGCTTTTCCACAGCTTTATCAGAGGAAAACTGAAGGTAAAAGAACAGGTTTTAAGGCTAAAGAGAGCGGATGGAAGCATCACTGAGACGGACGAAGAGATCTGCAAAGAATTGAACAAGGAGTTTCAGTCAGTATTTACAGTAGAAAATACCCCACCCCCTCAGATTGCAGTGATAGAAGCTCAAGGGCCGGTATTAGAGAACATCAACCTTACAGCCACAGAGGTATGCAAAGCGCTGATGGATTTAGATGTTCATAAAGCTACAGGTCCTGATGACATATCCCCTTATGTGCTTAAAAAATGCGCAAACACAATATCAGTGGCACTAAGTATCATATTTAAGGAGTCACTGGAGTCGGGGGAGATTCCAAGATGCTGGAAACAAGCAAATGTGATACCTATCTTCAAAAAGGGAAGGAGGGATACGGCTCTGAACTATAGACCAGTTTCCTTGACCAGCATAGTTTGCAAACTTATGGAGAAACTACTAAGGAAACATATCTCTCTTCACTTGGAATCCTTCAACTTTTTGTCAGTGAGGCAACATGGCCTCAGAGAAGGAAGATCAACAGTAACAAACTTATTAGAATTTTATGATGAGGTAAGCCAAATCTTACAGGAAAGAGAGGGCTGGGCAGATTGCATATTCCTAGACTTCCAGAAAGCGTTTGACACTGTTCCACATGGGAGACTTATTAGGAAGCTGCAATCAATGGCTAGAATAGGTGGAAATGTCTTGGAATGGATAAAAACTTACTTAGAAGGAAGGGAACAGAGGGTTAGAGTAAGACACTCAGTGTCTGAATGGAGAAGAGTTAGTAGTGGAGTTCCACAGGGTTCAGTTTTAGGGCCACTTTTGTTCCTTGTATATGTAAATGACCTACCAGAGTCTGTAAATTCATTCATGAATATGTTTGCAGATGATGCAAAGATTGTGAAGAAAGTAAAAAACGAGAACAATGGTAGAGAACTTCAGGAGGATCTAAATAATCTGCATGAGTGGTCAGAAAAGTGGCTAATGAAATTCAATACCTCAAAATGTAAGGTAATGAGAATGGGTACAAGTGCAAGAAGGCCCAAGCTTGACTACTCGGTGGCTGGAGTACAACTTCAAGAGACAGAAAATGAGAGAGATCTAGGAGTAAACATACTGGCAGATTTGTCTCCAGAAATACATATAAATGGCGTAGTAAGGGCAGCATATGCATTCTTATCAAATGTAAGGGTAGCCTTCAGGCACATGGACAAGGAAATGTTCAGAAATATTTATGTAACCTATGTGAGGCCAAAACTCGAATATGCAGCCCCCTTTTGGAATCCGCACTTGAAAAAGCACATAGCTAAGCTTGAAAAAGTTCAAAGACATGCCACGAAACTGGTGCCAGAAATACGCAATCTCGGTTATGATGAGAGGCTGAGGGAATTAGACTTGCCATCACTCGAAGCTAGAAGAGTAAGGGGGGATATGGTGACAGTCTTTAAATTCCTTCATGGTTATGATAGAGTGGATAGGGATCGATATTTCGATATGGCTGGCTCTAGAACTAGAGGTCATAGTTTGAAGCTTCGGAAGAAAACTTGTTTGCAGGATGTAAGGAAATACTTTTTCAGTGTAAGAGTAGTTGATAATTGGAATTCGCTAAGCGAGGAGGTAGTTAATGCTATCTCAATCCATAGTTTTAAGGACAGGTATGATAAATATCACTAAGTCTAAAAATGGAACCGATCAGGAGACGGGAAGATACGAGCTTTGGGCTCTTTCCCGTAAACACAATTAGGTAATCACAATTAGGTAATCACACACATACACATACATATATATACATGCATGCATTAATTAGATGAGCAATAGAAACACCACTGGGGCTTCATAGCCATACATATCAAGGAGAGAGAGAGAGAGAGAGAGAGAGAGAGAGAGAGAGAGAGAGAGAGAGAGAGAGAGAGAGAGAGAGAGAGAGAGAGAGAGAGTTTGTGGTATTCATTTCAGCAAAAGGAGTTATTCGTCCTTACCACAGATAAAGACCCATCCATGCATACTCATACACATCATTGTCATCTGAGGGTAACACAGCAGAGGAAAGTGCATGTACTTAATCGCATATACGTACACATATAAGCCTGAACATACATACATACATACACATAAACACAGTGCCATATAATGGAAGATAAATTTGGAAGGAAAAGAAAGAGAAAGACTGAAAGCCCTTCCCCTTCTCTACCCTTCAAATTATGTACGTGAGAGAAGGGTAGAGAAGGGGAAGGGCAGGACTGAGTGGCGAGCAATTGTGACGCAGCTCTGATGGGCATCTGCTGTTACCACGGGACTGCATCTTACAGAGGTATCCCTGTGGTGGGGACAGTAGGGGAGTTGACATTATGAAGCGACACAGGTTGTGGAAGAGCCGGGAGGATGGGCTGTGGCACTCCAGCAGTGCCATCTGAACAGTCGCTAGCTCCCTCGTCATTGCCCATAAAGCAAAGTAATCCCCTTATTGTTTCCTTTTTTTATGTCGGCTATCCCTTAAATTCTGGGAGATAGTCAAGGTAAATGAATTATATATATATATATATATATATATATATATATATATATATATATATATATATATATATATATAGAGAGAGAGAGAGAGAGAGAGAGAGAGAGAGAGAGAGAGAGAGAGAGAGAGAGTCATATAGTCCATATTGCCGAATACCAGAACGGAACTTCGTGTCGTCCCGTACCTTAGTCTGTGCAAGCTCATGAGACTTACAGATCAAAATAACTTCTCATCTGGTGGAGGCAATGCTTGCAAGCACTTCGCTGTTTCTTTTCGGTAATTTGTCAAGAGTTTTTTGCTGGATTAGGAATATCATAGTTTCACTCTGATCACGTAAAATAAAAGTATCCCTGCCAATGTCACCAAATACTAAAATGGAAACGGATAATAGCTCGCTAGCATTGGATCCATTTGCACACATCCCATTCCTTTTTTTTTTTTTTATTTATTCAGATAACTGTACATGGGGACATGTGCACATGGGCACTCCCAGTCATATTGCAGTTGATAACATTACAATCTATGTGGTTATGTATAAATAACATACTAATAGAATTTGCAATTAATTTAAAATATCATAGCAAGTAATTAATAATAAAATATAGTGTAATAATTGAAGAGTACTTGAAGAGTAGTCATTGTGACAATATTTTCAATAGCCCTTGTTGAGTGCTATCATTTAAATTCATTTTTACTTTTCAACAG
>JAXCGZ010021946.1:5000-24245 GCA_037179515.1 Halocaridina rubra | reverse complement strand
TGGCATAAAACATTCAAGGGCTCATATAAATTTATTAAAATCTCACCAAGTATGCTTGTCTATAGATATATATGTCATAGGGATCTAGGAGAATGCAATTTCACATACAAAAATGTGCTGGACCGTAGATAATTTTATAGTTTTTCAATTATCATGACACTCAGGCTGTTGAAGTTGCAATAACAACCTTCTACTACGATAAACTGCACAATTTTAAGTAAATACACAACACGCACTGCCAAAATAACTCTAAAACAGTTATTCTATCCTTTACCATCTGATGACTGAGGCAGTGGACTTCAGATGATATGAATCATATTCTTATGCAGATGCCATGCATTTATAGAATTGTAACGTAATTAAAATTACCAAATATCTCACAAATTTATCTTTTTTTTTTCATAAATTTATCTAAAAATGAGTACTCAATTCTACCTGTAGACAATTTCAAAATATATGTAAAGTAAGCATACAAATAGTGCTCAGGTACCACAGTAGGATGGGCTTTAAATATGCATAATGAAGCTTGCAAATAAATGGATATTCATTATTAATTTTGAAATGAACAATATTAATATTGAAGACTTTAAGCACTCACATAGCTGTATCGCAGTGTATGCGTGTTAATTTGAGTTGGTAAACAAGCAGTTTACAACATTATTACACAGTTGCCTCTTCTTGGGCAAAAGCAGCTCATGAAAATATAGCGGCATTAAATAAATTTTATATTTTGCTCTGAACTTTACGCAAATAAGAGACTCTAGATTGAATGACTTAACATACTTATGTCAACCACGGAGCTAATGCAAAAATAGACATAAACATAAAAAATGGCTCAATAAGAGCAAGAGGAATGCCTTGCAAATGCTTAAAAAAAATTCACTTTTTAAAACTTTCTCAAAGATTGTATGTAAAGTATTCAAGAATCCTTCTTAGAAGATCACTATCAAAGTCATAAAAATTGAAAGCACAATACTATCAACTTCACCTTAAAGAATAATATTATTCTTTTATATATGTGTTGAAGAAAGACATTTCCAGGTAGTCTTCATTCGGTTTGCATAAAGCTACAGCCACTAAGTAACTGGTTGAAAGCTAATGCCTTGTTTGGTCAGGTAAGGAATTATTAATTTGAATCCAAGAAAATATATAGCTTTATATTCCAAATAATAGGCAGTCACAGCCTGCAGTATTATTAATTAAAACATAATTTGGTAAATGTACTTGAATTATTGAGCCATAATGATGAGATTCGTAAGTCAATATCAAAGAATCTTGGGCCTTAGCATATGACTATCAAGCACCTATAGATTACTAGTTACTAAATCATATTTTCATCTATCTGCTTATAGTATAAAGTCAGTTTCGTGAAAAGATTTTATATTTTTTTGTTTGTTAAGATACACATCAGCAGTTCACTATCTTAGGAATAATGTCTTTTTTATCACATATTTTGGCTGAAATTACACCTTTCTGACTGCTATATACAGAGCACTAACTATACCAGAGAAAGATTCCCTTAGCAAAGCCTCAAAGTCATGCCCTTAGAAAAGCCTCAGAGAATCACGTTCTGAGCTTCATAAAGGCATTAAAGAGATCAGGTAATCAGTATCTGCTGTGAATTTATGAAATTTTTATTTACAAGTCTCTTCCACTAAAAAGAAAATTGCCAACTGACAAATGACCTTAAAAACAGGCGTGTTGAACTGTCCAGCTACTTCTCTTTGCTCTCACTTTTTTTTTTTTGTTAATCATCACAATAAACATCAGCCATTATTTCTAGATCTTTTGATCCAAAACGGATTTGATTATCTAATTTGCCAGAGTTATAATGCAGTGTGTCTAAAGTCGCCACAAGATGGGAAATCTGCAGGAGGCTCTGGTATTTGGTGGTCCTCTCCTACTTTGAAAACTAACTCCATTCCTGCGACAGAATGAAACAGGACGTGACAATGCAGCAACCAGAAGCCTGTAAAATATGAATATTTCACTATAGGCAATTTATCCAATAATAGATTCAAGTGTTGTACTCTAACAAACTTAAATATAATCTTACCTGCTTAACTGCTTTATTCCTATACCAGTGAAGGAATAAAGAATTATTGTAATTCAAAATACGAACGAGAAAGCAATTTTAGTACTCACAAAGGAATAAATAATCTTTACACTTCAAAATGTGCATTAATAATCAACAACGAGAGAGTAATATTATATTTTTCTATTGTCACCTTATCCCACTGGAGTCAGTAGAGAGGCCATGACTAAACAAAAGGAGGAGGCTAAGGAGGGCTTTATTATACTTTGTTCATTTTCATCCCTTTTACCTGCTGTTCAATGGTAAGAAAAAAAAATTGTTATGGATTAAGGCATTGCCACGTCTTCAATTCCTCATCCTTTTATTTGGCTCTTATGACACACACGGAACACGAGTGAGGCATTCTTTCTCCTTCAACAATCATTTGATGAAAAATACACAAAAAATATTACGGGTGAATTTTTTAGTACCTGGATTATCTGCTCTGAACCTTATAATAGTATATCCAGCATCAGGTACAGTGACTGTGTCCTTTTGCACAGGACGATCAAAATTTCTCTGAAGCTCACCCCTGGCATCCATTGCCATCACCTAAAGTAATGAAGAAAATGCCTTTATTATTCTTTCAAAGACTATCAATAACATCATTTTCAAAAGCTTTGTTTTTTCAGTACTTTCATTAATTCATAGAACGAAAAAGAGGTTTCATGATACGACTTACTTCACTTCTTGTGATAGCTGCATCAACGACATCGTCAGGACGGTGCTGACCTATTACCCAGAAATGATATCCATGAAGATGAACGGGATGGCTTTCATCACCATGTTGACCTGTTATAATTATAAACAGTAACTCAATAAAAAAAAGCATATTCACTCAAGATACCTTGAGCATAACTTAAAGCAATGTGAGCACAACCAAAAGATCTCATCTTATCATCTGGATGCTTTGCAGCATAAACCTAGACATGGGTGTTAAATTTTACCTATTCAAATATCTCTATCTATAAACGAGGGCTATAATCGCCATGTAATGGTATGACAAAGTAAAAGCACAAATTTCACCAGGAAATCCACTGACCTTTTCCTTTCTACTTTGTTACACTCAATGCTAACGAATCCATCTTTCCTCTAATGAACATTCTACCAATCTCCTCTCATTTACTTGTTCCACAACTACAGAGTCAGAAATCCAACTACTGTACTAGAATTCAGAATGAAATATTCTTATTTTATATGCTTTGACCCTTCCTGGGAAGAATATGCAAAACTCCTCACTTGGACAGATCACATCAATCTCACTTGAAGAGATACAGCTTTATAAATTATAATTGCATAAGCGATAGAAAAGGGAATAATTTACCTTCATCGATAAGCACCAAGTCCACAACGGCTCCAAGAGGAATTTCATATAAATGCACACACTCGCAGTGATCATCATGACAGTTCTTAGATGGCAAGGGTAATTCTGCATTGCAAATCTTATTTTCTACTCTTCTCTTGTTAAGAAGAAGAGGAGCTGATATGGCAGTAAAAGATATGTTGTTGATTTGAGGAGTCGAAACTTGCTGGTCCTCGCCCACTGTAAATGGGAAGAATTATGTTGAAAATGACAATCAGTCATATGTATATATGCATGAATGCATGTGTATTATATATATATATATCTCTCTCTCTCTCTCTCTCTCTCTCTCTCTCTCTCTCTCTCTATATATATATATATATATATATATATATATATATATATATATATATATATATATATATATATATATATATATATATATATATATATATATATATATATATATATATATATATATATATATATATATATTATATGACATTTCAGTTTACAAAACGATAAGACTTCTATGCTTTGGTCCTTATGATTTTACTTACAACAAACTTTTGTCTTTATACTCACCTAACTCAAAATCGTAAAACATTCTTGAATAAAAGTGCGAATTGTGAATTGGACGCATTTCAAAAGCTAAATATAAAGTGAGATTTGCTTGAGGATATTTTAAATCATCAGGTAGTGAATAAGGTGACCTGAGATCAGCTATGCATACCAGGTCATCATAGCAGGCACTGTTTAGACTGTTTACTTGCTGGAAAAAAGGAAAAATAAATAAGAGACACATTTCAATATTGCAGTAACAAAACAGAAAGGTATTAATACTGGGCAACACTGTCTAAGTACTTATGATAACTGCCAGGCAAAGGTACATGCTGTTCACAGCATTACTTTGCAATTACGAAGAAATAAGAAAAAATGTCAGATAATACTACTATAATTTTGTGAAACTACCTAATGTTATGGAACTGTAATTACTGGACTTTCTGTTTATGGATGAACTCCATGAGCAAACAGCACATAAACAAGAGATTAAAATAAGATGTTGCAAAATAATATCTGCATTTTAAGCGAGTTCATATATCAGGGGGGAAAAGAATACAGTACATCACTCATATTCCCTACATAGCACAACACCAGACTAAAGGGGATAGAGGATCACAGAGCTGACAAGCAAATCCTCCAAGAGGGTGATAATGGGCAAGGCATAATGAGCCTCTCTTGTATCCATATCTGCTCTAATGTGGTCATCATGCTGGCTTCTGCAGAATATCACCTAGGCTCATATTGAAAAAATAACATAAGTTTTTCTGCGAAAATGTCATAAGATCTTCCTTCAAATACTTTATGATAAGTTTAACTTACAACTCCTTCAGGTGGAATTTCTGTGAAAACAGGCTTCGGTGGCAGTTTTCGAAGCAAATCACGATCATTCAGAGAAAGGTCTCCATGCTTGAAATTTTTCGGGTTAACATGTTGCCGTTCATATTCTAAGAAGGCAAACTGATGGGCTTGTGGCTCAGCACAGTCAACACTGCCCATGAAATTCATCCAAAAGATGTCAGATTTGTCATGAGTAGGATGAAGTACAAAATCAAAGCGTTCGCCTGTAAGATTAGTGTGAAATGAGAAGACAATAAAAATTGAAGAATATATTATTAAATGAGAAAGTAATGGCTGGCAAGCTAGTTTTTGATAAAGAAAAAAATATAATTTACATTGACACAAGTAGGATGGAATATGAAATCTGTAAAAATTCTATCAAAAGGAAAAGTGATACACAAAGAAAAAATTTATTCAGTATGTTATTTATATGTATATGATGATGCATATCAAGTAAGGATTAATCAATCTTTTCTTACTGCGAACTCTGAAATAATAGTTTTATTATAATTATTTTCTAATATAGAGATTAATGTAGATAAAATATTCAACAACAGTGATAAGATATACAATTACAAAAGTTACACAGTATATGCAATTTTTACCAGAATGTATGACTAGAGAAGTGGCGTTAATTGGCACTATGGGATTTCCATCCGATTCTATAATTGTCAGCAGGTGTTGATCAATGGAAAAGGTTATTGGGCAATTCAGTATGGCTGTGCTAATGAGTCTGAAACGATAACTCTCTCCTGAAAATATAGATACGTAAGATAATATTGACGCTACTAGCATTAGCAATTACGTTAGAAATCATAATTCTTTCACCATCACAAGTGCTGAGATCAACATGATTATCAAATATATTGTTACTTCCAAGAGTGTAAAGAAAAAGGGAATTGACCACAAGCACAGTTTATAATTATAAAATGTACATGATTACAATTGAAATATTATAAACAATTTATAGACACTTACCTGGTGTGACCTTAAATCTTCTATATGGCACCAGTGATGCAGGGTCAGATGCGTTTGCATGCTGAAATATATATTAAACAGAATTCTTTAAAACAAGCAATAAACCTCTAAAACTAGGGTTGCAAAAGATAACAAAATTATAATTACAATAGTCGTATGAAAGAGCAGTAGAAAACTAAAAGTAATTATGATATTGGTTGATATATAGTATGACTGAATTATATATGTTAGAATTCCACAAGAATTGATAAAGATGAAAACTTCTAAAAAAATAATTCCAAATAATTTAGAACTTTATTGTAATGATGATATCAGAGTCTTTGCATTCAATGACTGCTTTGGGTATATCTGTTTGAAAAATATTAAAAATTAACTCTCATAGCAAAGATGACATCAGCCATCATAAATAACGATTTATACTTACCTGAAAAGGGCCTTGACCATTGACTAAGATGGATTCAGCAAAGTCATCTCCGCCACCATGATAATTAAGAGCAAATTTATCTTCAGTTGGGATGTGTAACCAGTCAGTGACCTGCAAAATTTACCATGTAGAGAAAAATGTACTACATTTCAGCAAAAATGCTAAAAGTATACTATATGCTATCAGCCTGACAGTGTTAGGGGAAAAACTTACATATAACTAAGAAATATGAACTTGAGATTATATAAGTCAAATGTTTACTACAAGGCTCTGCAAATAAATATAATATACTGATCTCTCTTACCAAAATAGTATGTTCTGGGAGATCATGGTCATATGCATTGACATTTGGATCAGTGTTTAGAGATCTTCGAACAATGAGAGCACCAAAAACTCCATCTCCTCTGTGGAAACCTATTATAAAATATATACAGTATATCCGTGTTAAGATTCAACATAATGTACAAAAAGTAATTACAAGCAGTCTTTCCATACACCAAACACATTTTAAGTAACAATGTTGACAAAGGGAAGATTACTGATATACTGAAAATATATCAATACTGTATACAGTACATCAAATCAGTGTCGCACACACTATAGAGGAATGAAACTTCAAACTTGATTTACTAGATGATTGTATCACTAGTAAAGAATAGGATAACCTCATCTATTTTTAATGAAGCAATTAATATGCTAGAGATTACTGCTGCTGGTGAGTGACTAAGATGAAATGAAAAGATAATAGAGTATGATGTACTTTAATGTAATATTTATATATATACTTACCCGAATGCGCATGGTACCAGTGAGTGCCAACATTGTGGGCATAGAATGAGTATCTAAATGACGACCCTGCATGGATAGGGCATTGTGTTATGCCTGGAACTCCATCCATATAGGGAGTGCCTGAAGGGGGTTCATTTACTGTTAAAGCTGGTGACCCTGACTGAGTAATTCCATGCCAGTGCATGGTTATACCTTCTGCTGGAAGGGAATTTTTGACATCGACTACTACCTTATCACCCTCGCAGACCTGTGGGTATAATAAACATTAAAAGTGATGAGATTGGTATCTGCATTTTTGAAAAGAATGTTCTTCTTCAAGAAACTGAGTGCATATTATACTGCTCTGTGTAAGAGTTAACAGTTAATGTTGGAAAGCTTTACTGGAAATAATAAATAAAGAGTGATTGTCTTTTGTCTGCTTATCCATTGAAATTATAATAAGATATAAAAATCAAGGTAAAACAAATTTCCATAGTATATATAGTATATAAATTTATTAGCACTTATATTACTTATATGAAATAAAAAGACATAGGAAAGACATTCCAAAAGTTGTATGAAAGAGTACACTTGAAACAATCCATGTGCATGTTATCCTAAAAATTCTTTCATTCACAGAACTTGCATCAGGGGAACAGACAAGAAAATGGGCAATTTCTTATGATGTTCTATGAGTATAATATGAACTCATATCAACTTTTTTAACCTCTATACCATAGGCTGTCACAAAGCTCTTTCTTATTTAAAGGAGTTAAGAGTCTGGGAGCCACACTGGTGATTCCAAGTGGACAACCCATTCTTTTGAAATACAGGAAGAAGTTTTAAAGCTGTAAAGTATTTCATTTAAATCATTTTTGTCTTCGGTATTATATTCTTAGTATTGTAAGATTAAACACCCTCTTACCTGCATGGCAGGGCCAGGCATTTGTTTATTGATCGCAATGATTCTTCTTTTGATGCCATCGCCAGCTATGCAATCGGATCGAGCGCAGTCTGTAGCATTGCGAGGGCAGTTATAACAGGCTCTGAAAGTATTAAAATTATCTTTATACAGTATATTCTATGGTAAAAAAATATATAGTGCTCGGTGCGCTTCAAAGCTAGAAAAATAACTTTATTACTATTAGGAGCTGGTTTCTATATTCTATGGTGAGGAAGCTATCAACATTTATCACTATTTTTGGAACATCAGAAAAAAAAAAAAACAATAGTGGTTGTTGTAATGTATTTGGGTACTTAACAAAGATACATTATGAGATAAGTTTTTTTGGATCACTGCAGCAATGTAAAAACATATAAATAAGTGTAAGGTAGAAGTAAATGTAGCACAGCTGCAGTACAAGCAAACAACATAAATGTATATAGTTTCCCTCTATTCTACTGTACAGTACAGTAACGCATAGGTGGCGCTGAGCGCATGAACATCTAACTAGGCACAAACAACATACTTAAATACTTAGATATATTACAGTTGTCACAAGGTGTGCTTTCTCAGTTCTACTAAATTAACCAATCTAAACCCAATCTACCATTAGCTATAACAAAAGTCGGACCCTCGTATCTCAAGTGGGGAGCTCTGACTCCAGATATCCTTAAGTATCTAATATTATACACTGATTCTCCAGTGTGTAGTGTTAAGGTGGATTTTCAACGTAATTTAAAAAAAGTTACAACACAGAGGCACTGATATATAAAACAGCATTGATAATATATCTACAAAATGAGCAAGAATATTTAATATTACAAACACTGATTCTCAAAGTATATTCTTCTATCAATAACTACCCATAATAATTATGCAATCGCTTAAAAATTGGCTATGGTACTCGTATTAATTTCTTTTATATACAAAATTGTAAAAAAAAAATATACAGTATACTCAATAACTAACATCTATCTACTGATCTCTATGTGTATATTCACGATGTCAATCTATCTATTGTATTTTACTGGGATACTAACGAAATTAACTAACTTCACTAACAGAAATGACAGTAAAATGTCCACAAAGTTATCTCAGACTTACCTCGACAGAATCTGATAGAGGTGAACTTCAAAACTGAAATGACATACTCGTGCGTCTCCAGGCATACATCTCCGGTAACAGTTTTTGCCTAAGGAATTATAGTAAAATATGTAATGGAATTGGAATTGATTTTTCTTCAAGATATTACTAAAAACCATTAAATATTACATTACTTTTGACAATGATATGCATATAAGCTCTTGCCTTAATATCCTGGTAAATTCACGTTACTGATAATAATGAAAAATTATATACAGTATAAGCTTTTGTCTTAACACGATGGTCACTTCACTGCCTACTAATACTGTATACTGCACATTCTACATGAAATAAAGTTATGACAGGGATGCTTATAATGAGGTTAGTTTTATTTGGCTTGTCGTAGAATGCTGATAACTTTCGGTATATATAAAAACTGGAAACAGAATATTAAACACAACTTATACAGTTAACAGATATATGATAACATAAGTAGTGTCATAGTTTTTGTAAAATTTGAATATACCCACTACTTCTATTAAATGACTGCACAAAAAAACACTGTAAATGAATACAGTACAAAAATTAAGTTCATGCATTATTACAGACTTTAATTCAGTGTAGGCTGCAAGGAAGAATTAAACTTCTTAACTTTATCCCAATACCTCGGTGTTAAAAATAGTGATTACATAGGTCAATATGTAATTAGGAATGCATTAAAAAAAAATAAAAATTACAAAAGAACCTGGATCCTTTGAGTACTTTCTCTCGCTAATGCCGAAGAAGAAGAAGAAGAAGAAGAAGAAGAAGAAGAAGAAGAAAAAGAGGCGAGTTCATAAAACTACATAACTTAAGTAATAATCACGAAAATTAGATACATATCCCAAATACCATTTACTATTGTTTTTAGAATCCTACATGTAGATTTTTAAGTACGAATATGTGATTGACACATGATTTTTTTTCTCCTGAAGCAGTCACGTGTTTATGCATAATTCAAAGCATGCCACATTATCCACTATTGTGCGAAAATATCTAGAACGTGTCTGCTTTGTGCTTGATCTAAAAGCGAATTTATTAACATTAGGAGATTATCAAGTTCCTAGCGCACTATGACAAAGAGCTAATTTTACATTTTGCTTTGAAAAAGATAAATTATTATTATTATTATTATTATTATTAGTAGTAGTAGTAGTAGTAGTAGTAGTATTAGTAGTAGTAGTAGTAGTAGTAGTAGTAGTAGTAGTAGTAGTAGTAGTAGTATAGATTCTACACTACATCAGTTGTATATTATTTCCTTTCCCTTCCTAAATAGCGCTTTTGTCATCTTGTCAGATTTTACTTATTATTATTATTATTATTATTATTATTATTATTATTATTATTATTATTATTATTAAGGAAGACATGGCAGAGAAAAAGTTATGTGTATACATGAAAACACCGAGGGAGCCATAGAAAAAAAAAATTAAGGGAAAAATTGGCAAAAAGAAATATAATAATACCAGACTTTCATGACCGTAACAAAAGAACACCCAAAACATTTCCCTCCAAAAAAGAATACCTCATGTTACAATACCTCATACGCACATTCATTACCCAAAACATTACAACTCAGTAATTTAATGAGTACACACCATTATATGTTGTGGGGTCTACTGTCGAACAATATATTTAAGATAACAGGCTGCAATAATGCAAGGCACAAATGATCGTCATGCAGTTTTCAATGATAATAATAATAATAATAATAATAATAATAATAATAATAATAATAATAATAATAGTAATAATAATAATAATAATAATAATAATAATAATAATAATAATAATAACCATTTATAGGGTATATAGTCTAATGACAAACAAATACTCAAGATAACTAGAATTTCGTTAAAAATAATAATCCCAGTATATTCACTAATTGTAATGCTATACACCACTGTTTTTACATATTCCTTGTTTAGAATGAAGGGATATTCTCATTAGACAAAGTGCTTTTGGTAGATTATCTAACTTGAGGCGGAAGGTAATTTTTGGTGCTATCCAGGTGTAAATAGAAGATCAAAATAAATTCAGAATCTGAATTTCAGATCAAAACTTAGCACGAGGGTCTGCCCCTCTCTTTTTTCTCTCTTACTTTATTTAATTTTCATGCTTTTCCCTCCAAGTCCCTTATATCCTTAATTCCCTCCCTTTTTTCCCCTCCTATCCTATCCCGTCCTAAAAAAAAAAAAAAAAAAAAAAAAAAAAAAAAAAGGTGTAAATGGTGTTCAAAAATGATAATCAAACTCTGAACGGTGTTTTTCTGTAAATATCAAAATCGATTCTGTTTTTACATGTTTTTTTTTCTTCTTCTGGAAATGACATTACAAGGTGTTTTTCTAGTTATAACACAGCGTTTCATGCAATTATTTAATTCTGTAAATACTCTAAAAATTATTCCTTTTAGAAAACATCCCAAACTCATCACTTACCGGGTGTCGGTGGTTCTTGGGCAGTGATGACGGAGGTAAGGGTGGCAATGGCAGCAGCTAACACGAGGGCCACCATCGTTATGGCTGCAATAGCACTCAACTGGCAAGCCATGGCCATCTCGCCTTTTTATATGTACTCGGGGGGGGGGGGTTACACCCCCGTCAACCCAATACCCCCTCCTCTGGCAATCCTGGAATTTCCAAAAGATGAAATACATGTTAACTGAATTCTTCACTTAGAATTTGCAGGATGATGTTGCATTAGTGGGATGAACGCATAGAGCAGAGTAATAACGGCAACAACAACAAAAATAATAATAATAATATTTAAGGAGGCCCACAATGATTTGCTTATATAAACAGTGTGTGTGTGTATTTATATATATATATATATATATATATATATATATATATATATATATATATATATATATATATATATATATATATATATATATATATATATATATATATATATATATATATATATATATATATATATATATATATATATATATATATATATATATATATATATATATATATATATATATATATATATATATATATATATATATATATATATATATATATATATATATATTGAAATACAATATATTAGGGAATGAATTACATCTAAAACTTTCGGGCTATACATAGCTCACCGACTACGATTCTTTTATGAATAATAATAATAATAATAATAATAATAATAATAATAATAATAATAATAATAATAATAATAATAATAATAATAATAATAATTATTATTATTATTATTATTATTATTATTATTATTATTATTATTATTATTATTATTATTATTATTATTACAAAACTTTAGAGAAGTGGGTTAATAATAGTCGCATTATATGTCTTAATTATTACATCGTCATTCTCAAAGACTTTATTTACCATGCAAACAATCCTACTCCAAATGAGAAAGAGAGAGAGAGAGAGAGAGAGAGAGAGAGAGAGAGAGAGAGAGAGAGAGAGAGAGAGAGAGAGAGAGAGAGAGAGAGAGTAAACATATCTTAGTGACTGACTGGTGCACTGAGGGTAGAGTTCATGATATACAAACACGAGTTCAGAGGAAGGTCACTTAAGAAGAAATCATGAGTAAAAATATGACACAACTAGACAACAAGCGTAGAATTCCTGCCTAGTGTCGTGTATGAGCTCACAGCTATGTACGATGGAGCCCAGTGACAGGCTGCAAGCTTGATGATTCATCACCTTGAACTATAACTATGTGCCTTTTTGAGGAACAAGATATAAGCAAAAATGCTATTTGCATAACTCAGAAAATAAAATAAAAAAATATATCAACAAAATATCAGGAATTTTGCATAACTAGATCCCTTCAGATATAAGAATTTTTTGATATTGTAGTTTATGAGTGAGCGCATTCGTTTATAGTACTAGAAGTATCAAGTCCTATTTTACCGAGAGAGAGAGAGAGAGAGAGAGAGAGAGAGAGAGAGAGAGAGAGAGAGAGAGAGAGAGTAAACATATCTTAGTGACTGACTGGTGCACTGAGGGTAGAGTTCATGATATACAAACACGAGTTCAGAGGAAGGTCACTTAAGAAGAAATCATGAGTAAAAATATGACACAACTAGACAACAAGCGTAGAATTCCTGCCTAGTGTCGTGTATGAGCTCACAGCTATGTACGATGGAGCCCAGTGACAGGCTGCAAGCTTGATGATTCATCACCTTGAACTATAACTATGTGCCTTTTTGAGGAACAAGATATAAGCAAAAATGCTATTTGCATAACTCAGAAAATAAAATAAAAAAATATATCAACAAAATATCAGGAATTTTGCATAACTAGATCCCTTCAGATATAAGAATTTTTTGATATTGTAGTTTATGAGTGAGCGCATTCGTTTATAGTACTAGAAGTATCAAGTCCTATTTTACCGAGAGAGAGAGAGAGAGAGAGAGAGAGAGAGAGAGAGAGAGAGAGAGAGAGAGGAGAGAGAGAGAGAGAGAGTATATTGCAAAGCTTCAATAAACCAGTGCAACCATCTTACCAAGGAATCCAAGATCACCTAGCGGCTGTTTAGGGCATAAGTACAAAGCGATAGGTTGGGGCCAAGGCAACCCATTAGCTAACTTCTAAAGGTAGTGTAAGGGAAAGGAAATACATCCTTATATGAAAAAGAATAAATAAGAAGGCCTAACTTTGAGTTAGGCTCAAACTTCATGGTGTTAGTTCATCAATATCTCGCTTGAAAAATATCACTTCGCCTCCCTCCCTATATCTTTTGTCATCTTGACATATTGTATCTGAATAATCAATTATTATTATTATTATTATTATTATTATTATTATTATTATTATTATTATTATTATTATTATTATTTTTATTTTTATTATTATTATTATTATTATAAACTATTATTATTAATTTTAACAAATATTAACAGTAGCATACCAGAAAATAAGTAAAAATGTTTTAATTAACCATTACATTTATGTTCTGTACAATTGCGAATTAACAACAGCGAACGGGCAAACAAATACTGTAGCCATATGCGCTTGTGCATCCACGTATTTATACATATATTCAGTATAACTGGGCATCAATATATCAACCACAGAATAATGTATACATTATATATATATATATATATATATATATATATATATATATATATATATATATATATATATATATATATATATATATATATATATATATATATACAGTATCACTTATTATGAACTGGAGCGCCTGATGAGAAGTTCTCATAATAATAATAATAATAATAATAATAATAATAATAATAATAATAATAATAATAATGAGGGCTAACGAAATATGTTGTATGCGCGAAAAAAAAAATCTTGCCTAATTAGTATACACATCTCTTATTATTCCTTCACATCTGACAAGTCACTACAATCTCCATATCTCGGTTTCTCTTTTCTTTATGTTTTCTTCGTGCCCAGGCCCGATGAGGGCTGTTTTATTTTCTTTATTATTTTATAAAAATGATGGCCAGAATAACATCAAAGGCAAAAAACGTTTTCGTAATCTCTATCATTAATGACATCAATGAAAACAAAACGTAAATTGAAAAGAAAATACGTAATATCTATCAACAAAGACAATTACAAATTAATTATTTTTGCTTGTTATATTTTTTTTTTTCTAAATCAAGGGTGCAATATGTAACTGACCCTTCTAGTAACATTAAAACTTCCATCACACTCCCGGGAAAAACCTCTCAGAGTCTGCACATTAACAAATGAAACCAACGAAAGTTTATCTTCATTTACTTGCATGAGATGCAAGGGCGGATGTACGTACTCGGCTATCTGCTCTAATGGGAAGAACCCACTCTCCCTCATCTCCATTCGATACGAAATCACACAGTATATATCATCCCCTTAAACAGCTATACTGATAATGAATAACATTATATGTGACATTACTATGTATTTTTGTATAATTACCAGATTTTAATTATGTATGGAAGTATGTATATATGTGCATATTTTATGTATTCATGAACATAATTTGCTTTTGGAATCTATCCAATGACAGAAATATGCATATCTGATCACAAGGTGCGTTTTTTTTTTTTTTTTTTTTTTTTAAGAGTGTGACACCGGGACAGGCAGAAACGGCCCTCATCGACAAAGGCCCGGGCACGAGAAAATACCAAGACGAAGGAAAAGAAAAAGTTAAGGGCAAGGCAGAGATGAGGTAATGTCACACAAAGGAAAACGACAGACAGAAAAAACAGTCAAAGTAAAGAGGACCCAGAGATATGGAGGACTAGGCTCTGAGATGACGATAGATCTGCTTTTTGAAGGATGAAAGGTCATAAGAACTAGGAAAGACAGAAGGAGGAAGAGAGTTCCAGAGTCTGGAGGTAGATGGGAAGAAGCAGTCGCTGCACCGACCAATCCGCGAGCTACAAATCTCGACACAGTACCTGTGAGATGAGGCCGCTTGGCGAGTGTTACGCGGCCTCGGCAGTGGAGGAGGGATGCAACTCGCCAACTCATCAGAGCAGCGATGGAAGTAGTAGCGATAGAAAAGCGAAAGGGAAGATACCTTACGGCGAAGAGAGAGAGAATCCAAGTTAGAAGTAAGAGAAGGATCATTAATAAGTCTGACTGCCTTAGATTGAACCCTATCAAGAAGATAAGTAAAGGAAGAAGCACCCCAGATGTGTGAGCAGTATTCTAAGCAGGGGCAGATAAGACCTTTGTAAATTTTAAGTAACTGCAATGAGGAAAAGTAATAACGAAAACGAAACAAAACCCCCAATTTTTTGGATGAAGATTTAGAAATTTGGATTATGTGATTCCTCCAAGACAAGTTAGAGGCTATGTGGATTCCTAATATATTGATAGAGTTAAGAGGGTAAATTTCATTAGTTTCGAAGACAATAGGGTTATCTGGAGGAGAAGAAGATAAAGAGATAGCCAGAAACTGTGTCTTGGATCCAACTATGGCCTGTCATTTTCACTGGTGTACAAATAACGCCTGAAAAATTTAGCAGGGTTTAAGAGCCGACTGGCGCCACTGCTGTCCTCTCAATCAGTGTTGCCACTCAAGAAGTTGGGAAAAACCTAGTGTTCCTCCAAAAACCACTAGACTTACCTTAAAAACTACTAGATTTATTTTTTTTCAAGTACGTGAACATTTATCCCCTAATATAACCTTAAAATATGTACTGTAGTTTTCTTTCCTTTGGGATTTACATAATCAAATCAAAATAAAGACTTGAAGTGGAAGGTCTTCTACTGCCCCTTCCTCTTCTTCAGGGTATATAGTTGCCACTTCTGACTAGGAGCAATTTACCATATAGCGCTGATGATATTTTCCAGTTTTCAAGTCATTAAGGAGAGAATTTGATGGGTTCCAACTGCAGCAAGATGCTCCTTGTCTTGCAACTGCTTGCATTGCAAGCATTCTGTTTGCAACAGTTTGAGTTAACAGCCGGTTTGAATGCTTGCTTTTGATGATGTTGATCTTTGAAAACAT
This sequence comes from Halocaridina rubra, assembly GCA_037179515.1. Lineage (NCBI taxonomy): Eukaryota > Metazoa > Arthropoda > Malacostraca > Decapoda > Atyidae > Halocaridina > Halocaridina rubra. The sequence goes on along the minus strand of JAXCGZ010021946.1, from coordinate 7,780 downwards.
CCGCTCAACTGCAGCGGATGAATGTGGCAAGACCAATAAATATCTAATGAATTCTGCAAGGGTAGAAAATTTTGCTTCTCCTCTTCCATCCTTTTCTTCAAATAGTTCTTGCTAAAAAGTTGTTGGTGACAGGCTCAAATTTTGAAGGCTTGCCTTGCAATGCAACAAATCTTCCCACTGTTCTTGCAAGTCATCAAGATCAGGCTCTTTCACAAGTGTCGGAAAATTAACAGAGAAATGTGCAATAGACTTAACTTTTCGTTGTGGAGAGAGAGCAACTTTTGGATCAATAACTGAAAGTTGTGCTAGGACACCATCTTTTTCCATGGGAAATCTCTTACTTATTTGCACACACAGTTCAACTAAAAACTTTTGGCAATCTGCAAGGAACCTTGTTTTACTTTCCCCTAGTGGCTCTGTCAACATCAGAGCTTCACATCTTCTACCAAGCTTTATACTGTTGACATCAAGGTACAGAGATGCATCATGAAGGTTAATCTCAGAAAGTTGGCGCTCTAGCACCTTGTTTTTAACAAACATGCTTAGGATGCTCCGACATTCATCAGAAATAGAGGAGTGGAGTGTACCAAGCCTGGAATATTCTGTCTGGAATTCTAGGTTCATTTTATTCACTTTTCCAAGGACATAACTCAGGAATAACAACATGTGCCGAGTTCCCCTGTTTACCATTGTCTTATATATATATAAATATATATATATATATATATATATATATATATATATATATATATATATATATATATATATATATATATATATATATATATATATAGTCTCCGTGGTAAAATGGTAGGGTCTGCGACTCTGAGGCGGCAGGTCGAGGGTTCGCGCCCCGTCACGGACTGAGGTTAGTAAGGGCATACACTCAGGGTAACGATTACATCTGCCAAAACAAGTCCTTCGTAAGAAGGCAACCGTCCTAGCCCTTATTAGAAGAGGGAGTTCGTGACGTAAAACCGAATCCATCCATATATATATATATATATATATATATATATATATATATATATATATATATATATATATATATATATATATATATATATATGATGTTCCATCAATTTTGTCCAGAAGAGATTCAGATTGAAAAAATAGGGGGAGAGCATCCCATTGTTCAAGTACTCGAGATATTACATGCCCTCTAGACAGCCAACGAGTCTGTGAAAGCTTAATCAGTTTGTGCTTTGGACTCCGTACAACCTCTTGAATCAGTGTAAACTGATGTTGGCGTTTGCTACTTCTCGAAAAATAGCAACAAATGTCCTTAAAAAAAGCTTCAAGGAAGGGTGGCAAATGGGCACAAGCATGGCTTGCACACAATGCAAACGAATGGCAGACACAGCCAAGAATAAATACAGATGGTACATCTCCCTTCAAATGTGCCTGAGTACCACTACGTGCACCCATCATAGTAGAAAAATTATCACTGGAAAAACCAATTATGTTTGTAAGTGGTATGTCTTTACTTTGAAACATTTTTTTTTTCACAGCTTTGTACAAACCCTCTGCACTGGTATCTTCAACTTCCAAAATGTCTAACAAGGTATCCGTAACTTTCAACTTGTTCTTGTCGTAGTAACGAACCATAACAACAAATATTTGTGACACTGAAATGTCTGTGCTTTCGTCTATCATTAAAGAAAACTTGTTTTTCTTGCACATCTATGCAATTTCTTCCCGTTCTTCCCATGCTAATCCATATTGCAGAATATATGAAGCTTTTGTTTTTTTTTTCATAGCCATTTTCTTCACTGTCTCATAGTCTGGAAACATCCTTTTCATTACATCAATCAAATGGTCTGCTTGGGAAAATGCCATCCCATGTTCTGCCATAAATCCAGACAATAATACTTATGCATTGTGAACTTTATTGTTCGGATCTTCTTTTGGTTTCATCATGAACTGCATAATAGTCACACTTGTTCTTTGTTTCATAGTTTTTTATATGCGTTGATGTAGCTTTGTGGCTTATCAAACCACCTTTGTTTGGATTCTTTAGCTTGCAATCACATACTACACAAAGTACAACATTCTTATCTTTAGGATCTGCCTTGATCCAGTCTTTAAACTCAAGATCAGTTAGCCACTCGCTATTAAATGACTGGCTGTACCTCATCTTTTTTTTTCTTTTTTGGTGGAGTTTTATCTCCACTATAGCTTGCACTAGATTCTCCGAATCACTCATTGTCACCTGATGTTTCAGATCTTTTTGTTTAATTAACCAGTCTTAATAAAGCTGAAGCCCCAGGCAAGAAGTCAGGGCAAATCACTCCTATATCGATCATAGTCTCACTCCATGATTAATGCTCAGCCTAATATCACCCTCATATATTTTCGTTCAAACACACGATAATTCAGTGTATAGTCAACTGAAAATGCCTTATCTTCTAACTAGATAGTTTAATTAACTACCTGTAAATAGATACAAAAGAAAATATACACTCGATGTTGACTGATTTATGAATATTAATCAAAGAAGAAGGTGCCATGGACGAATCATTTTGGGAAAAGATGGATTGATGTGAGAGGGAGTTGTGTGAGTGACCAGCAGATATATTGGAAACAAACGAGAAGTAAACAAGTACCGTATCACCATACAACGCACGAGTATTGCAAACGGTTGCTGGGATAGGAGGGAGGGAGGGTCCTCATGGGTTGAGGGGATTGGAGAAGGGCAAGGGTCCCCTACACTTATCCTAAGAGAGAGAGAGAGAGAGAGAGAGAGAGAGAGAGAGAGAGAGAGAGAGATATCCTGTGTC
>JAXCGZ010021945.1:22500-24280 GCA_037179515.1 Halocaridina rubra | reverse complement strand
TCTAAGCTGCAGTCTTCATATTGCTAAAACCCGTCGGAAGTAAGGAGAGCAACTTGTCACTGAATACATTTTAAATGTGTGTAGCTAATAGCATAGCAGTTTCGTTACGAACTCTTGCTTCATGGTTTGTAGAGCATCATTTTGGGAAATCCTCTTAGGGATAGAAGGTAGTAGCAGCTACATAGAGTTATTGATGTATTGAGATTGACAGAAACAGTTTTCTAATGTGATCGTTGGCTTTGGCAAGGGATGAAATATTCTCGTTCCATAGCTCCAAGGTAAAATAAATATAAAAGTATTAAAAACGAGATTTATATCTTAGGTCTTTTAGATAGGATTTATTTATTTTCTCTATCTTCTATTCATGCGAGTTTTCATTTGCCATTTTCTAGAGAAGTAGCTCATCAGCTTCTTTCCATTAGGCAAATGAATAGTAATTTTCACGAGGTAAGGAGAGGTTGGTACACACTTCCATTTTCTTCTTGTGCCATATATAAAATATTTTTCACTCTGGAATCTCTTTTGAATCTCTTTTGATTAATCTCTTCAAGTGTGTCCTTCTTCTTCTTCTTCTTCTTCTTCTTCTTCTTCTTCTTCTTCTTCTTCTTCTTCTTCTTCTTCTTCTCCTTCTCCTCCTCCTCCTTCTCCTCCTTCTTCTTCTTCTTCTTCTTCTTCTTCTTCTTCTTCTTCTTCTTCTTCTTCTTCTTCTTCTTCTTCTTCTTCTTCTTCTTCTTCTTCTTCTTCTTCTTCTTCTTCTTCTTCTTCTTCTTCTTCTTCTTCACTGAAATCCTTTACCACAACATGATCTCGTAAAGATATTATTTCGATATTGACCTCGTTTCCTTTCCTCATCAAGAGGTTTTGACGAAGGGAAGGTCTGAGAACCGCCTCAAGGACTATATGAAAGTCACCATTTCATCATTAGGTGTTCTCATTTCCTATGCTGTGGTGGCAGAAGCTGCCACACGAAGAAGTAACCTTCTGCATTGCACTTCCTTGCCTCAAGAGATTCTGACAAACAAACTCTTTACGTGCTAACCTTTAGTGACTATCTATTGAGTTGGAATATACTTCAGCATTAAATGTACCCACTTGACCTGCTGAATTAACACTTGATGCCATACAGCCTAGTAATCCACTAGTCTCTGCTTCTTTTCCTCATGAAGACCTGTCCGAGAGATGCTGTACGCAACACCTCAGAGATGCACATTTGGGACTGTCTCGGAGTAAACTAGATAGAAACCTACAAGCACCACGGCATTTTTGCAAGAGGCTCACTGAATTTTTCATTAAAAAAGTGAAATAAGTAGTGACCTGGTGTCTTTATGGGTTATTGAATCAGTATGGTAAAGATGCTCATTCCACCCCCCCGAAAGGACATTTTTAGGTCAGATGATGGCTTCCTTTCAGTAACAACACCTGTCAACTCATCAGGCTTATTGCGGTCACTGAGAGTGGTGTCAGTATTTCATCTACAAATCCAGATTTTGTGCAGCTTTTGTCATTCATGTCCTAGTTATATAACTTCATGTTAGGTTCTCCTCAGATGTTGTTAATCGTATTTTTGTATATTTTATTGCATATTTTGATTACTTATTCTATTAAAATAGTAATAGTAAGATAAAATATTTTTTTACTTTTCATATTTATTTTTATTATATTTTATTTTAACTTAGTTTTATGTTGTTTAAGGTTATTATTTTTATGTTGCATCATTTCGTGTAATTTGAATATACTAATATTTATTTCATAAATGGAATTTTTAATTCATTTTTTAAAA
>JAXCGZ010021945.1:10000-15000 GCA_037179515.1 Halocaridina rubra | reverse complement strand
AGATTTTGAAATTCACGAAAACTTTATACAGGAAATCATTATAATTTAGCAGGCATGAGCTCATTCGTTTCGTGTCTTTTGCCCCGCCCCTTGTTCATTGTGATTGGTGGAAAGATGACTCTGGTAAGTTAAGCCAATTATCAAGATTAGTCTCAGCCAATAGGAGATGAGGTGTTGCGTCTCAGTTGAGGCTCTTCAATTTCAGAATTCTTCGATCACATTCGTTGCGTTTAAATTTAAGTCTTTAACACTTTTTTATTTATTTATCTTTGAATGATTGCGTAATTAGTATATTAATACGACTAATTTCATTATGATAATAATGAGAAATTGAAATTTACTGTATTTTTTATTTACATATAAATTAAGGTGACCGAAAAGATAAGCTAACTCAAAGTTGTGAGATGTGAGAAAACTCCGCCCCTGTGGCACTCTCTTGAAAAGCTTTTCTTGACATCTTCATTATGAGGTCAGAAATCCCACAGTGCCTTAGCTAGGGGTACCGTCTTGGCACTGCCATTATTGTAGAAGTTACAGTTCAGATCAGACGCTGAAGGTGCCTTCATGTTAGAATTTCACAGTGAATATACTCACCGCTTTAAATCTCATATTAAATTAACGAATGGTGTACCATGTGTTTAACACAATAAAAAGTTTAATTAAATATTATTAAATGAAATACAGAACTGATTTAGTGGTGTAAGTTTTAGATAATAGCTGCAAATGAAAGTACTGTATACAGTAAATGTTAAGAAAGTATTGGAATGTACACTATGGTGAAAATCCTTTAAGAAAAATGATGACATTCCAGAATATAACATAAAGTGGAGTACAAAATATCATTTCCTGATTTTGCCGGAGACTGATATAAGGATAGCCAGGTAAGTTGTGAAAAAATACATAGCGTTAAGGGGGGTTTACACGGTCAAACGGTTCGTCGAACGCGGTTCGACAGACAAGTGTTTGAAGTGATGTTCGAACGTGTGAACGGGGTATTTGGTTGCCGAACACGTTTGTCGAATGTATTTGAAAACCAAATACCCCGTTCACACGTTCGAACATCACTTCAAACACTTGTCTGTCGAACAGCGTTCGACGAACCGTTTGACCGTGTAAACCGTCCTTTAGATTAGGTTTTCACCTTAGACTGTGTGTGAGTATTGGTTGGTTGCCTATTGGATAATGCTGTTCGTTAGTGGCTGATATGCTAATTAGACAAACGTCAAATTGCCCTCAAAATCGAAAACGGTGTAATAAAACAATTAAGATATATATAAAACACAAATAATAATTTGTAGGTTTTGTTTATAATATATATATATATATATATATATATATATATATATATATATATATATATATATATATATATATATATATATATATATATATATATATATATATATATATATATATATTATGGCTGCAATTAAAATTTTTAAACAGCTTCGTTCTTTATATTAGAAACATTCAGAACATAAATTCCAATAGTTTTGTATCTGGTGCACGATCTACTGAAATCGTAATAGTATCTGATATCCTAAACCATTTATATTTTATCCAGGTCTGCTTTTATTAATGAATGCCAAACAGCTCTAGTTATAGTATCTTAACTAGTCTAAGTTTTAAACAGAATTATTCCATTTTCTAAAAAAAAAAAAAAAATAGTCAGGTAAGCCTGTGGCTTCTAGAGCATTAATATAACTTATTTTCTTCTAGTTTAACTTCCTTTACAGCTTATATAATTTACCCAATTTCAATATGGGTTTTTGAACAATTTATATACCAAGATTATAGATGGTTTCAAAAACATTTCGGCTCTCAAAACTATCACACAGTTTTGTTTTGTTTTTTTATCTTTCTACAGCTTGATTACTGCCAAATATTTACTTGTCATAGAATATTAAAAATCTACTTTGTTTAATATTACATAAGTAACGACAGACAACTTCAGCGGTAATATGGAAACTGTCCTGTTCATGAAGTCATAAGAGACATAAATTTATTTGTTGTAATACTTCTTCTTATTAGTTAAAATTGAATAATTAATCTATACTAGTGTCAGCATACATATATGAAGCCAACAGGGCATTGTCTCTAAAACTGCAAAGACTGATTTTCTAAATTCAAAAACAATTACACACGTGCTCTAATAATAATAATAATAATAATAATAATAATAATAATAATAATAATAATAATAATGTTGTAAATTGGAAGAACAATATCTTACCTAGCTAATACTTAAATAGTTTAAGTAAATGGGAGGTTAAGAGACTGACTTTTATTTTGAGGCTCCCATCTATATTGCGTTCCGTAATGCGAAATTCATCTTACAAATCAATACACAGTCCCCAAAACTTCCAGTACCTACACAACACCCTGCAAAATCCTAATTTCCCTAAATTCTTTTTAACAACCACCTGTCAAAACCAGTCTTAAAAGCACCTATGGACAGAGCGGTAACAACCTCTTCAGGAAGGTAATTCCACGAGTTAACAAACCCTTACAGTGAACGAATTTGCTTTAACTAGTGTTTTACACTGACCTCTTTTCTTCAACTTGCATGTACTGGTTCGGGTATTATTTCGCTGCATTCAGAGAAGACCCTATGATCAATATTGTCCATTCCTTTCAATATTTTAAAGCATTGATTCCCAACCGGGATTCCGCGGAACCCTGGGGTTCTGCCGCCCATCACCGGGGGTTCCACGAGAAACCGTAAAATAATTATGTGCTATCACAAAGTCACAGTGATCTTAATTCATAATTCATAATCAAAGACAAATAATTGACTTATTAGTGTGAACTCTAATGTGATGTAATTGTAGATATCATATATATATATATATATATATATATATATATATATATATATATATATATATATATATATATATATATATATATATATATATATATGGGTTCCTTGGAATATGATACAAAAACCCGGGAATAATAATAATAATGATAATAATAATAATAATAATAATAATAATAATAATAATAATAATAATAATAATAATCTATCACCCCTTGAAAGGGGGGGTGGAAGAGCCACAAACAAATATTCACCACGAAACAAAACACACCTCAAATACTCTTCCGAGGTCCAATAATAATAATAATATAAATAATAATAATAATAATAATAATAATAATAATAATTATTATTATTATTATTATTATTATTATTATTATTATTATTATTATTTAAGACCACGATAATATAGTGGTAGAATACTCGACACTGGAGGTGACAGACCCGCGATCGAACCCAATATTGGCGGGGGCGTTAGGAAGGGCACTCAGTCTATATATTTGCACCTCGAATCTGTCTGTGTCCACCCCCATAATGGTGTGATAGTGACACAAACAATGCATTATTATTATTATTATTATTAGTAGTAGTAGTAGTAGTAGTAGTAGTAGTAGTAGTATTAAGTAAACCAATAATAATAATAATAATAATAATAATAATAATAATAATAATAATAATAATAATGACGTAATCAATGAGGAAAGTTATATATATGTAGGAAACTGAAAACCCCAATAATAATAATAATATTAATAATAATAATAATAATAATAATAATAATAATAATAATGATAATAATAAAAGTTATTATTATTATTATTATTATTATTATTATTATTATTATTATTATTTTTAATTATTATTATAGTCTAAAAAAATAAGGTAAGGCTACACTTTTAGCAACGTATTATCAGGTTAAGTTGGTGGAAATTGGGTGAGAGGGGTCTCTAATGGTTCTAAATATTAATTTACGTCGAAAAAAAAGCTCGATACCTCCCCACCCTACCATCCCCGTAAGAATCGAAAAGGCATTATTTATAGGTCAATTTTACCCAAAACAGTAAACTTAAAAATCGTTTGACGATGAAGAATATATGCACGTGATTGAAGCAATATCCATAATTTAGTTTAATGTTTTTTTTAATCAATAAATGAAGTTGAATATTATCCTATATCGGTAGATTCATATTTAGTGCATTATAGAAAATTTATAAGGCATTTTATTAAGTAATGTACTTGAAAGTATAAAAATAATCTTCTCCAATATAGCTGGAACTTGTATACATATTTAGATAAAGAATATCACAGCTCATTTTTACATTTATAGAAGCCCTGATAATCCTATTGTTTTCGAAACTAACAAAATTTACCCTGTTAATGCTATTAACATATTAGGAATTCAAGGTAGCCTCTAACTTGAGTTGGAGAGTCACATCATCCAAATTTCTAAGTTTGCATCCAAGAAATAGGGGGTTCTGCTTCGATATTGTCATCACTTTCCTCTCTACAGTTACTTCTAATCTATAAATTTTATCCGACTCTGCTTAAAATACTGCTCGCACATCTAGGATGCTTTTTCTTACTCTTATCTTCTTGAGAGGATTGAATCTGAGGCAGTCAGACTTATCAATGACCCTTCTCTTACTTTTAATCTAGAGTCTCTTGCTCTTCGTCGTAAATATTAATTCTTTAGCTTTTCTATCGCTATTACTTCAATCGCTGCTCTAATGAGTTGGCGACTTGCATCCTTACCCCATTGCTGAAACTGAGTAACACTTGCCAAGAAGCCTCGTCTCACAGGTAATGTGGGGAGATTTGTTGCTCGTGGATTCGTCGGTGCTGTGACTGCTTCTTCTCATGCACCTCCAAACTCTGGAACTCTCTTCCTCCTTTTGTCTTTCCTAATTCTTATAGCCTGTCTTCCTTCAAAAAAACGGGTTTATAGTCACCTCAGGGTCTAATATTACCATATCTCTAGGTCCTCAATATTTCGACTGTTTTTTGAGCCTGCCCTTTTCCTATTGTGTTTCATTCCCTTATTTCTGCCTTGTCCTTAAACCTCTACTTTTTCTTCGTCTTAATTTTTTCTTATTGCCCAGGCATGATGAGAGCAATTTTCTTGCCTTTTTCGGTGTCACAATCATAAAAAAAAATCACACACACACAAACATATCTAATG
>JAXCGZ010021945.1:0-5000 GCA_037179515.1 Halocaridina rubra | reverse complement strand
CTTAGCGAATTCCAATTATCAACTACTCTTACACTGAAAAAGTATTTTCTTACATCCTGCAAAGAAGTTTTCTTACGAAGCTTCAAACTATGACCTCTAGTTCTAGAGCCAGCCATATGTGTGTGTGTGTGTGTGTATGTGTGTGTGTGTGTGTGTGTGTGTGTGTGTAATAAGAAGTGCAAAAAAGTGATGCTGACAACATTCCATCCACATTACATGAGGGTAATTATGTTGGGTTGAACTAAGGTTGATGTTCAATATCTGTTTTCCAATAATTTTATAAGTATTTTTTCAACACTGCCATTTCTGTTTGCAAACCTCCCACCATGGCAACATATTTGTTTTCACCATATAAATAATGAAATCCCACTGATTCTACTGAGTCAGTGCGAACAGTGGTTGATCCATTGCAGTGATTGGTGTCTGATCAGAGTTGACAGGTTCTGTTGCATCCCTGGTGACCCTTCATAGGATGGAAAAACATTCAGGCAGAATGGGCTTGTTTGTGAAATAATGACATTTTTATTATTATCAGTGGGAAAAAAGAAATTCCGGGATGGTTGAGCTGCCAGCCCTCACCACTCCTATCTCTTTATCATCCTCGTACGACATGCGGGGAATACAGGGGGGGGATCCTTTCCTTTCTCCCCCCCCACCTCTTAAAAAAGTTAGATTATTTTTTTTTGTGACTTCTGATTAACTGATGATTAGAAATCTGTAATAAGTGAACTATGTTTTGGATGTCATTACATCATCACTTTGACAGTCGTATTCTTCATTAGCAGTAATTATCCTTAATAAATAAATAAATTAATAAATATATAAGGCAGTTATATCCATTACAAAAAAAAAAAACCTCCAGTATTTTCCAAATGCTTTCGCCCTCTCTCTCTCTCTCTCTCTCTCTCTCTCTCTCTCTCTCTCTCTCTCTCTCTCTCTCTCTCTCTCTCTCTTTCATTCATTACATGAAGCAGAATGAATTATATTAGTAGCTTAACTATTATTTTTTATTCAAAGATAAATGATGAGCTTCAAAAGGTTTGGTACTGGGAAAAGGAATTTCATTAATTTTTAATCCCAAAAAAAATTCTTTTTATAAGCTTTATTTCAGTCTGATTTATCAGAATATAATGGAGATTTCTTTTGTAATAAAAATAATAATAATAATAATAATAATAATAATAATAATAATAATAATAATAATAATCACAATATATAATAATAATAATTATAATAATAATACTAATAATAATAATAATAATAATAATAACAATAATGATAATAATATTAATAATAATAATAATAATAATAATAATAATAATAATAATAATACTAATAAAAATAATAATAATTATTATTATTATAGTTATAATAATAATAGTGGTTAAATACACCTCCCTTATTATATTGCAAATTTCTTGACATCATCATATATTCTCCTTACATTTCTGTGGAACCCAATTCAAGTAAAAATAAAGAAATGAATGTATCAGTGTATATATATATATATATATATATATATATATATATATATATATATATATATATATATATATATATATATATATATATAATAAAATGAATAAATAGGTAAAGAAAGAAATAATAAATAAATTCATAAATAATACAAAAGGAGATAGTATAAATAATTTCTAAGAACATTTCTGACTTGATGATACTGTTAATTTAATATTCTTTTATATTTTTTTTTTATATTCGAAAAGAAAATATTAACATGAAAAGTATAAAAATACTGATGGAAATATTAATATAAAGGATAAGAGTTAATATTACTTTAATATTCTTTGATATTTTTCCTAACGTATGGAAAATATTAACATGAAAATATGGAAAATACTGATAATAGATAAGACCAGTTAAATAAGGCATAATTTTCGGAAATATAGTAGATAATGTATTGAATTTTTTTTTACATATTATGTAATTATTAGTTCTCATAAGGTGGAGGATACAAACTGATTGTCATACATACATACATATACCTTGGCTGTTTCCCCCTTAAATTGGGGGGTAGCCGACATCAAGGAAGGAAAACTGGGGAGAAGTTATTCTCCCCTCTACTCCCCTTCTTCTTTGTAATGAGGAATTAAAAGCTGGATGCCCATCCTATCGCCCCATCGTTATGTCGAACATTTATCCGACACTTCCCGTTTTGAACGTTCTACAACTACGCAACGGCAGTCCCTGGTAATAAACAGGATATGAGATATAATAATGCTTTCGGTAATCTCAGTTTGATCCAAATTAAGGTTCCGCCGACCCTCCAAGTCCAGAGTTCAACCGCCTCGCTTGATTTGCGCAAGCTCTATTTTTAGCAGATTTACTTGGGCACGCTCAACTGATACAACAGTAGGTTATTGACGTCGTGATCTCCGATTAGGGCAATGTTGTCGTCTTCCTAATGGAATGCTTATATTACACAATGTTCCAAGACGCAGTGCTCCAGATATCCCCTTTAAAGAGTACTTAGAGAAAGCCTCTCCCATTGAAGCACAGGTCTTTTCACCTAAAATGATCTTCAACATGAAGTCTCTTTTGAGGATGGTTTCCACACTCTTAGTAGAGATCATTTTTATAATTCTTGAGGTAGGAAATGAGAAGGCTCATGCCTTATTAACTGGAGGAGCCATTTAGTGAGGCTAACGGTAGGTGAAACCAACATTTGTTAGCAATCCTTAAACATTTAGTTTTCTCATGTTTTATACAAAATTAGAGTGTGTAAATATTAGAACATTTTATATTTAGTATTTGAGGATATAAAATACAGGATTAAATATTAAAGAGAAGCACTTAAAAAAAAAGCTTATATATATATATTTTTTTTTTTTACTCATTGTCGCAGTAACGGTATTAACAGTAAGTGTTGATGCAGTGTCTTCCTGTCATGAAGTAATGACTCTTATCTAGGGATTAGGACGAGACTTATATCGGAATATTTTATGCAGTGTTAGGAATATTATATATCGAAAGGTCGGTGCTCGGGGAGTAGTGGTAGCGGCGCGTGTAAATTACATTTTAAATGTGTTTTATTTTTCCAGTTGCAAATATACACAAGGTGCATGCCTCTGTGTTTTGTAAAGGTGTTTACATATATACAAACTGATAACAGAAATGTCATGTTCCTGTGATTTTATTTTATTATTATTATTTTTTTTTAATACAGTAGCTTGTGAATTTGATGTGAGGTTCGTATTCCTGTCATTCATTATCTTGATCCAGGGCTAGTTTAAAATGTAACTAACATTGGTAGCAGGAATCTCAGCTTCGTGGGGTGTGTGTGTGTGTTTTTTTATTATTATTTTTATTATTATTATCTGTAGTAACTGAAGTGAGTTGATAATTTTCTGGTCACCTTGATCGTTTTGATCCAGAGCTGCCTCTCTCTCTCTCTCTGGGTTTTTCGAAAGCCTAGAACTTGATCCAAAGCTAACTTATCGTCGTAATTTTGTCTCATAATTCAACATTATCAGCAACCGGTGACTAAGGGGGGGGGGACCATCGTAATGTAATGGTTAGAATATGCGACTAGGGAGGTAACAGACCGCGATCGATCCAAAGGTGGGGTGTTAGGAATGGCATCCACTCCTTTAATGGGACCTAATAATGACACGTAAAACAAAGAAGATTTATCTCTGGTAACTGGAATTTCAATTCATTGCCTGTCTGTGTGGTATGAAAAAAGTATCGGCTTTAAATGGAGGTTCAGTTGCATGGACGATGTTTTGATATCCACAGTGTTAGTAAGGGAAAAGATGTGTTACGTAAATGATGTTATAGAAATAAAAATTAGATTATAGTTAGTTGTTAACATATTCTCCTCATATTTTTATTCTTCTTTTATTCCTCTAATAATCTAGGACGGAGCTTTTAAGGACTTTTAGGTCAGAGCAGGATTGGTCTGGAATATCCAAAAATATTGGAAATATGAGGTAGCAAAACCAAATATTTTCTGTTTGGGACAAATAATGTTTAATAGGCCATTTTATTTCTTAGTAACTCTGAACAAGGTTATTAGGTGAACAAGGAAATTTAATCAGCCAATCCATAGATGATCCAATTTTGCGCTTACAATAATAATAATAATACTTTATTTCCATTTTCAATACAATGGGTATTCGTCAGCCAGGGTAAGCCCCAACCCCCCACTGTGGTGTCCACCCACAGCAGTTCCTGCCAGTAAACAGCTTAAACTTTCGGTCTTGGACGGGAACCGATCTTTCGACCTCATGAATGCGAAGCCAGCGCGTTACCACTGTACTAGCCAGCAGGCTTTATCAAGAATCACTTACGGATTATATAAAAACAAATTATGAAGTGATAGCTGTACAGCTGTTTCTTGGCCTATTAAAACTTCAACTTAAGTAAAATAAGTTATCGGATCTCCTTTGATTTAACTCCATTAATAGATTAATTTTCTCATTTTGTTTCAGGTATTGGGGAATCTGCAAATTTAGTCGCAGAAGAAGTGAAGAGTGAGTGTTCATTGATATGTTTTGTTTATAGCATTTTCGAACGCCAAATCACACTTTGTTCTTTGTTTTTGTATTAGAACTTTATTTTTGAGCTGTATATAGGGAATCCTCTGTAACATGTAGACAAAAACGTACTCATTAATTTCGTATGAATTTACAATAGGAGTGAAACTCAGTTGCTTTCAGTTTCTCTTGCGTGATGACAACATATCTGAAATTTTGGGATAATTGTCTTCATTTACCTCTGATTTAGAATTCAACACAATAACAAAGTACTCTTCGAAACCTTACCTGCTCGAAATAGCCAACCAGCTCTGCGTTGAAGAATTTGGAATTCTATTTAGAAGCTTTTCTACTGAGCAGCTGCTGCTCTTGCTCAGGGTTTTTCGTATTCCTTTTGACAGCTCGGGGCGGTTTCACCTAATGTTTTGTTCCTATCAGGGTCGATTCTCTTGCTCTCTGTCATCACCTTTCCTCACTTTCTGCTCTCTGCAAATATTATTTTGC
>JAXCGZ010021944.1:17500-24308 GCA_037179515.1 Halocaridina rubra | reverse complement strand
AAGGCGCTACCACTACACCACAGAATATATATATATATATATAATATATATATATATATATAATATATATATATATATATATATATATATATATATATATATATATATATATATATATATATATATATATATATATATATATATACATATATATATATATATATATATATATATATATATATATATATATATATATATATATATATATATATATTGTTCAACTCCGGTATTAATCACCGTTTCAAAGGGAGGAAAACATTGTCTGCAGTTCTTTGTCTTTTAAAGGTTTTCAATATCTCATGTTGATAGGGAACCTCGGTTTTCTTGTTTTTGCAAATCTTTGATAGTAATTAGAAAAATAACACTTGAGAGAAGAGAGAGAGAGAGAGAGAGAGAGAGAGAGAGAGAGAGAGAGAGAGAGAGAGAGAGAGAGAGAGAGAGAGAGAGAGAGAGAGAGTTAAATGTTTTCAATATACAGCTAAAACACTTTTCCAGAGTAAAACCTTATCAAAGTAAACACTCTGGAAGCAGAATATTTGTAAAGGTTTCGGAGATTCTTTTAAGGAGGTTTTATATTGTTCCAAAGTGTATTGTTCATTTCGTTCAACTCCGGTATTAATCATCGTTTCAAAGGAAGGAAAACATTGTCTGCAGTTCTTTGTCTCTTAAAGGTTTTCCATATTTCATGTTGATAGGGAACCTCGCTTCTCTTGTTTTTTTTGCAAATCTTTGATAGTAATTAGGAAAATAACACTTCATTGAGAGAGAGAGAGAGAGAGAGAGAGAGAGAGAGAGAGAGAGAGAGAGAGAGAGAGAGAGAGAGAGAGAGAGAGAGAGAGAGCAAAAATTTTACAAACATGTACAAATCACTAGCATGTGATACCGGTCTTATTTCCTTCCATATCTGTAATTTCGAAAGAGATCTTTCGCATTAACTTTGAAATATATGTTAAGGTTATGGTACCTCGCAAGCAAGATATATTCTGCTAATTCTCTTCGTGTTCTCTGTATAGAGAAGGTTATACCTACTTGGAAGTCAGTGATTCCGAATATAATAGTAGTAATAAGGCACTGACAAAACAGAACTTGGCAACCTCTTTCCACTCAGAGAGTATAAATACAAGTTTTCTCTCTCTCTCTCTCCTCTCTCTCTCTCTACTGAGCTTTAGCTTTAGATTTTTTCCTCTACATCACATAATTGCAATGCATTGTTTCCAGCCCTAATAACATTGCATAACAAATAAGGTATATATAGTGAGGCTCTTTCCGCCTCATGCTTTCATCCCTATTCACAGAGAGAATAAACACGATGTCCCCTCACAGCACATACAAGCATCATATTCTCATTAGATTCTTAATGGCATTTAATTGTGTCTGTGAGTGTAGGAGGTTAACTAATAGTATATTAATTTTTGTGACAATCCATTGTCAGTAAATGACAAGGAGAGTTGTAAATACTGTATTATAGTCTAAAAATGTAGATTATTATTACACAGGTTATAAGCAATGCTTGGTAATTTTTTTTCCGTAATAAGTTAAAAGTTCATTTATATGGTATCAAATCCTTAAGAGAGTTCTGATTATACACGAAATATATTATCACATTGTGGGTGCTGTTGTTTACCTTCCCTTAATTCATTAAGAATCAAATTAGTAATATCAAGCTATGATATACAAGGACAACCAAATTACATCTTCCAGCACAAATAACCAACCCAGCAATAGGCTGCAAAACAATGACGAAAACAGAAAAGACAAAATAGCAGCAGTCTCTATTCTAAACATTCCATCGAAGTCCTCTCCCCCACAGCCACAGTTGCCCAATAATGCAAGTGCAAGGGTTACAGCTCAAATATATATTCGCATTCCTGGCAACCCCTTTGAGAGAGAGATACGTAATACATTGACAAATCAAGGTATTCCTTCTGAAGAAGTCTTGATTAAGGAGCTTTCTCGCAAACCAAACTGAGTTTCCTTCGCAATAACGATATCGAAAGGATTTGAATATGTGCCTTACAAACTGAATCAATGGCCTACAGGCACAAGTGTCCAGCCATTTCGTGGGGGCAAACAATGGACACAACCTGGGTATTCTACAAAATATTCCAAACTACAGTCATACCAAAATAAACAGCAAAGAGCTAATGAAACAATCCCCTATACGCGAGACTACAGAAAAAGACACGATACAAACCTCTCTTATCGCCGTCCACGCACAAGAGACTTCTCCTGGAGTGATGGCTCTTACAACCCTAGACACTCACCTAGGCATACAAACTTTGGGAAGGCCCGATCATACCACGGCACGTACTCAAACCAGCGTTACACATCCAACGGCAGGTACAGACACCAGGATCCATGGGCTAACCCCAGAACACACTACAATGATGAATTCCCAGCAGAATCACACAGTCGAAACTGCAACTATGACTATGGATACCACCCCAATGAAACATGGTAAGAGTGTAACATTAGTACATGTGAACGCTCAGTCCCTGCTCGCTCATTTTGAGGAAATAATAATGCTAACAAAAGACTACAACATAGACATCCTCTGTGTAAGTGAAACTTGGCTTCCTCCTACAACTGAAAATAGATATGTGAATATTCCAGAGTTTAAAATATTTCGCAATGACCATGGCAGAGGGGGTGGGGTTTGTATTTATGTTAGAAATTATCTTAGTGCATCAGAAATAGCCACAGGTTTAGAAAAAAACTGAGGAGCTCGAAGATTTATGGATCACTGTGCAGTATCAGAAACTTCCATCTTTCATTGTAGGGTGTGTTTACCGTCACCCTAAAGCACCTACCAGTTCATTCAATCATCTACTAGAAACATTCAGAAATATCTGTGTGCGTCATAAACCCATATACATACTTGGTGATTTTAATGATGACTTGCTCTCAGCAGATAACAAAATGAAAAGGGTGATCAACACTGTGAAGTTAACACAAATAGTGACAAAACCGACCCGCATAACCCCCAATTCTAGGACTCTTATAGATCTGATAATAACAAATAAAGTGGAAAGTATACTCTATTGGGACGTAGTTCCCTGCCCAATTGCAGACCACGAGCTGAACATTGCTATGCTAAACATAAACAAGCCGAAAAGGAAGCCTCTCCTCAAGACATTCCGGTGTCTAAAAAATTACTCCCCTGATATCTTTTGTGAAACATTAATCAACAACACAAATGCACTTAATAGAATTAAATACACAGATAACGTCGATTTGCAGGTTGAGATTCTAACAAAAGTCTTCCTTGAATGCTTAGATAGTTGTGCACCCATTGTAACAAGAAAAATAACCCGCCCCTCAGCCCCCTGGCTAACTAATGACATCAAAGAGGCAATGCAAATCAGAAATCAAATACAAAAAGAGCTAAAAATGAATAGATATGATATGACTCTCCGAGAACGTTATAAAACAGAAAAGAAACGTGTCAGATCTCTCATCAGTGTAAGTAAAAAAGACTTTTACAAAAAACAATTTAATGACTCTAGACATGATACAGCAGCAACATGGAAAGTGATAAGAAGCATGATACCAAATGAAAAGAGTACCTCAGAAAGTTATGAAAATATTACGGAGTTGAAAGACAAAGCAGAAAACTTTAATAACTATTTTGCTAACGTTGGCAAAAATACATATGAAAAAACTCAAGAAAACATCAACTCAGTGAATATGAGTAATTGCTTAAATGACAATTCTTCCAATGAAAACACAAGAGAGCACTTCAAGCTTATTCCTATCGATTGTGCTACCCTAATTCTTACCATAAAGAGCCTAAGAAACTCTGGCTCTTATGGTTCAGATGGTATACCATTTCAGTTCATCAAAGATGCTCTACCCGTGATTGCATCCTATATTCTAACTATTATGAACACTTCCATTGTTACTAAAAAGTTTCCTGACTCTTGGAAAATAGCACATGTAATACCTCTGCATAAAAAGGGGGACAGAGAAGATGTGACAAACTATCGTCCCATTTCCCTGCTACCCATTTTCTCTAAAATATTAGAAAAAATTGTTGCATGCCAACTTATGTCATATTTAGAATCAAATAGACTACTAACGATTAGCCAACATGGTTTCAGACCAAAACTCTCGACGGAAACTGCACTGCTTAAAGTTACGAATAGTATATATAATAATATAGATATGAAAGAAATATCTTTGCTAGTTTTGTTGGACTTATCAAAAGCCTTCGACAGTGTAAACCATGAAATTCTTTTAAGTAAATGTATTAACTTAAATATTGATCCAAGCTGGTTTAGCGAGTATCTATCTAATCGTAAACAGTCCATACGTCTTAACAACATTATCTCTGTGCCAAAAAATGTATCATTTGGTGTTCCACAGGGATCAGTACTTGCTCCTATCCTCTTCTCCATTTACGTAAATGATCTATCTTCTTTCATTTCTGACTGTCTAGTCGTACAATATGCAGATGACACTCAACTACTCCTTAGTGGTGATATTAATAATCTCCCAGAGCTAACTTTAAGAGCAGAAAACACTCTGTCAAAAATTAAAACCTATTTCCAAGAAAATGGGCTGTTAATTAACGAAAGTACAACACAGTGCATATTTATTGGTTCAAGGTTCCACATAGCACAAATTCCAGAAAACACAACAATTAATTTTTGCGACAATATTATCACACCTAGCAAAACAGTCAAAAACCTAGGAATTCACTTTGATAACCACATGTTGTTTGATTCCCACATAGATAAAGTATGCAAAAAGGTTACAGGAACATTAATGTACTTATCACGTATAAAAGACAATTTTGAGACTACCACTCGAATAACTGTTGTTGAATCTCTAGCCCTAAGTCACATTAATTACTGCACAACTGTTTGGGGAGCTACCACTAAGACTCAGATAAACAGAGTACAGAAGCTTATTAATTTTGCAGCTCGAGTTGCCCTGGGAGGAATAAGAAAATACGACCACATCACACCAGCTCTCAATAAACTTGGGTGGCTGCGGGCAGAAAATAAAGTCGCTTATGCTATTTATGTTTTTGTATTCAAAATTTTGGACCATCATTATCCTAGCTGGCTATTTGATTTAAAAACAGTCAGGGATATAAGGGGAACCAACACAAGACAGAGCAGTGAGCTCTTTATTCACAGAACAAACACAGAAGCAGGTTCAAAGATGATCACTATCAAAGGGCCAACACTCTGGAATAATATTCCAGAGCATCTTAAAAATGCATCCTCTTTCACAGCTTTCAAAGGCAAACTATACAGTTTTCTTTTGGACAAATAGTTGCTGCTCATTAAGAACTAATTATTCTCATTGTAAGGAAACAAATATGGAAATGATGCCGATAATAACGATCCTGTATCTAGTGGCATACTTACTACTTTATTATTAACATTATTGTAACATTTTTATTACAGCATTATTATTTTCTATGAAAGCTACATTTAATTTAACTATATGTCTAACCCTCTTATTTGTTAGTTTAATTACATGTCTACTTATAAGTTCCTATTAATGTTGAATAACCATTGTACAAAATGGAAATAAATGTTTTTGTTTGTTTGTTTTGTTTTGTTTTTGTTTGTGTCTGGATACCTCTGATTAACCCGTGATTATTCCTTGCCACACTTCTTTACTCAAGATTATATACCAAGTTAAATTCGTAAGATTCTTTGGAGTCCCCAGACGCCCTTTTCCCAGAGTTATTTCCTCAGATTATATAGTCCACTAACACTGGCATAGTAATCAGACTGCTTACCAAAAGGAGATATACCCACTTTAATTAATACAATTCTTCGCCAAAACATGTTTCCTCAAGACTGCATACCCCAGTAAAATTGAAATAATTCTCGGGAGACCCAAAAGAAAATCTGTCTACAAATGCTTTCCCTAACATTACATGCCAAGCTATAGACAACATGATTGTATGGACATATAAAGGCTCCTTGATCAACTGTGTCCTCAAGATCATATTATTCACTAACACTGATACAGCACTTAGTAGTACCAATATACGATACTGAAATGCTTCTCTCAATTTTAGAGAATTTATCCCCTAAAGCAGGGTGAGGAAGAAGCTTTTTCCATGCGCTTTCCTTTGGTAGCAATGAAAAAACTCCTCCAGGGAGGGCTACTATGAATATATACAATATAAAAGAGTCGTGGACCGAAATAAGAAGAAGTCAGGATATGAGGAGCAAGCCACATGGTGAATAAAACTACTGCTCAAGGAACGCAACCAAATGACGATCCAAGAATAATGGATCGTCTGACAGGCAGACTTTGATCTATCAAGCACTTGATAAGAGACGAATGAAGAAGTTGATAAAAATTAAATGCACAGTTGTTAAAAAAAAACTGCTTTCTCTCAACGGTATAATAATATACTTGAATCACAAAAGCACAGTATTCCTGCAAAAATAATAATAATAATAATAATACTTATAATAATAATAATAATAATAATAATAATAATAATAATAATAATAATAATAATAATAATAATAATAATAATAATAATAATAATAATAATAATAATAATAATAATAATAATAATAATAATAATAATAATAACAATAATTACCCTTTGGACATGTAAGAAAAAATATTTATACACAGATATACACATAAATACACACACACACACACACACACACACACACATATATATATATGTGTGTGTGTGTGTGTGTGTGTGTGTGTGTGTGTGTGTGTGTGTGTGTGTGTGTGTGTGTGTGTGTGTGTGTTAGAGAGAGAGAGAGAGAGAGAGAGACGGAAAGAAAAAGAGAGTACGTATGTATGTATTTAC
>JAXCGZ010021944.1:0-5000 GCA_037179515.1 Halocaridina rubra | reverse complement strand
TCTCTCTCTCTCCTCCTTTCCTTGCATGATGATTATTTCTTCATGCAACCTATGCAAAAGCAGCAGCAGACATTTCATGATACCTTACAAAATTCCAGAGGCATGAAGCGCATGATATGAAGCAGCGTTCTAAATGCAACCTTATTACTTCCAGCGATCAGTCTGCTCTGGAATATTTCTTGTATATTTTTGCTGCCAAAAACTTTATTGGAAAAGTATCATTTACTTTTCTCTTCAAAGTACATATGTTAAGGGTTTTTGGCTCCAAACGGCAAATGTTTATTGGTTATGAGTGTATGTGTGTGTGATTCAATAACCATATTCACTTTTCCATTAGCCCATTTACACTGTGGGTGACCTAAACAGCTTGGTGGGAGGGATGACTGTGGCAAGCCTTCATTCCAAGCATCTAAGAAGGAAGAGATGGAGTGAAAGAGCTTTTCTGTGAACGGGTATGTGTTCATTGACTAGACCATTCCCCTAAATAGGAGGAATCGGGCCATTGTATATGAAGATATGTATTTACCACCCGTCAGTAGTTCATGGGAAAGAGCACTTGGTACTCATCCCAAGGATGTTACAAATTCAACTCCCCGAAGAGGACCTTACATAGTGAGTACACTCATATGTAATCTGACAGGTCAATTTTAGAATAAGACAGACCTGAGCTCGTGCTTCACTAAGGGCAATGATGAATGGGTTGCAGCTTTATTGATGTGATTATATATATATATATATATATATATATATATATATATATATATATATATATATATATATATATATATATATATATATATATATATATATATATATGAGAGAGAGAGAGAGAGAGAGAGAGAGAGAGAGAGAGAGAGAGAGAGAGAGAGAGAGAGAGAGAGAGAGAGAGAGAGAGAGAGAGAGATTAAACCAAGAATGAAGACCTAAATACAAATTTCATTTACTCTGATTATGAATTCGTAACCACCAATATTTAGACCTATAAATAACCGACACTGTTATGGAGATTCATAAATATTGTACTGCTTAAATCGGTAATCACGACCAAACCCCATTAGAGGCACCAATTAACCCATTTTATGGCCGAAACCCATTAAATGCTGGTGTTTTAGGAGGAGTGGTTGCAAAAGGGGGGCGCTGGGAGAAAATTAATATATTGGGTATGGATTCTAGGTCATATAGAGTTCGAGTGTTAACTGGAAAGTTGGTGCTCCCTCTCGGAGAGAAGGAGAAAAGAGGGGGTGATGGATATCAATGCAGATTTTCGCGCTTGATCAGTCTAAGTGTTAATTATAAAGATCTCAATTGAGAACTTTTTTTTTATGAACGTGACACCAGAACAGGCAAAAGAGTTGTCCTATCAGGCCTGGGGATAAAGAAAGCATATGACATGAAGAGAAAGTAGAAGCTTAAGGACAAGGCAGAATTTAAGCATGATACATGAAGAGAGGGCAGGCTGAAAGAATATCGAAATAATGAAGACCTAGAGAAATAGAAGGTCTAAGCCCTGAGATGGAGGAAAGATCCGCTTTTTGAAGGAAGACATTTCATCAAAA
Source organism: Halocaridina rubra (assembly GCA_037179515.1). Taxonomy (NCBI): domain Eukaryota; kingdom Metazoa; phylum Arthropoda; class Malacostraca; order Decapoda; family Atyidae; genus Halocaridina; species Halocaridina rubra. Next base: position 3,444 of record JAXCGZ010021944.1, on the reverse strand, counting down.
TTAAGAAAGACTGAAGAAGGAAGAGAGCTTCAAAGTGTGGAGGTTGCTGGGAAGAAGCAGTCACTGCACCGACCAATCCGTAAGCTACAAATCTCCACTCAGTGCCTGCGAGACGAGGCAGCTTGGCGAGTGTTACACAGCTTCGGCAGTGTGGGAGGAATGCAACTCACCAACTCATCAGAGCAGTGATGGAAGTAGTAAGGATTGAAAAGAGAAAGGGATGATATCTTAGAGCGAAGAGAATGAGAATCAATATTAGAAGTAAGAGAAGGGTCATTGATGAGTCTGCTTGGCTTAGATTTAACCCTATCAAGGAGATAAGTATAAGAAAAAGCACCCCAGATGTGAGAGCAGTATTCTGAGCAAGTACGAACAAGACCTTTTAAGATTATAAGTAACTGTAAAGAGGAAAAGTAATAACGAACACGAAACAGACCTCAATTTTTCAGATGCAGATTTAGAAATCTGGATTATTTGACTCACCCAATACAGGTTAGAGGCTATCTGAATTCCTAATAGCAAAAGGTTTTCGTCATTTTACTGTTTCAATATTTTTGCTCATATCTCAGTAAAGAAAGACTCGGGTTCAATACCCGACAACAACTAAGAAGAAAACGCTATTTCTCTAAAACATGGTGTATATTCACAGTAAGAAGTCTCGGGCTCTGGGATCGAGGTTAAATAAGACTAAATCTAGAGCAATTGCAATATGAACTTTAAATGTTTTGTCCGAAGTTGATATATTACTAACTTAAGGGACTTTTGACAAATACCTTATTCCAAGGTTTGAGCCAAAAGACAAGCAGACTAACACCAAGTTTTCCTAATATTTACACTCCAATGAATTAATATCCACTTTCAAGCTCAGAAAATGACCGCCTAAAAACCAGTTCAGTACATCCTTATCCGAGATTCGATCCCAGGGACTGACAGACAAAGAGTAAGTTCTTCAAAACATTACTTTGAGATATATCTATCTCTCACTCTCTGTTTTGGAGAAGAGCGCCGATCAACTTACGAAAATTTCTTATCTATCATTAGTGGGATACCTTTCTCACTTGAAAAATCCATTTCCAATAATTATTTTACCTTTACAAATATGATTTGGGCATTCACTCAACATAGCTACAGTCCAGAAAAATTCTTTAGCTTCATTTTCCCCAAGTGAAGAGAGAAAAGTGATCACAAATGAATAAGTGCATACAGCAAGGAGACAACTTACATGACACATCCTCACTCTTTCTATCAGCTTTTTTTTTTCTTGTGGCAAAAAACAAAATTATGTAGGTTGGGAAAGCAAATCCTCAGCTCCCCTATCTCTTTTAGTTTAATATTACACCTGCCCCCAACCAACAGAGATAATTTGCTATATAAAAAAAACCTTATTATCAAACTTCATTCTTTCATTTTTGAGTAATCACTTATCATATATGCAATAAAAATTTACATCTATATGCACATGAAAGAATCGCCAAGATAGATAAAAGAATAATAATAAAAATATGACAAAATCTGCCAGCATAAAAAAAAGTAATGTTCAATACTGATGGTCATAATATACAGCATACAGACAAATAAAAAAATTTAACAGTATACATGACAAATCCAAAAACCTTACAATGAAAATATCGTTTGTGTATTTTCCATGAGTAAAGCCAATCTAAAGACTCGGGTTCAAGTGGCAGTATATCGGCAACAACGGGATTAAATTCCAGCTCCATTTAAGGTCAATGCAGGATTGTCCAGTATCCAGAAATATATTGCGAATGAAAATGTCTCTCCTCTCATGGCAGAAGGTCTTTAGAGGTGACCAAAACTAATCTGCGTTACAGCTACACGTTTTATTACAACAGGAAGACGGGTGTTTCTGCCCTTATATAAGCTCTAGTTACAGAAGACGATGCTACTTTACTGGCCCCACAAATCTATTTGTGTACTTTTTTTTTATGATTGTGACACCAGGAAGGGCCAAAAAAATAAAAAAATAAAATCTACCCTCATCGAGCCTGGGTACGAAAAAAACATAAAGAGAAATAGAGATGGGGAGTATTGTGACTTGTCAGATGTGAAGGGATAATGAGACATGTAACGAATATCCAAGAATATTCGGTGTTGATGTAGGCATAGAAAGAGAACCGTAACTGAAGGAAGACTTGACATCGCACTGTCCTGCACAGTCTTACTAAGTCCACAAGACCCTTCAGCTGTAGTATCGCAACGGGCGGTTGGTGCCATGTGCTACACGTTTTATTATAACATGAAGACGGGTGTTTTTGCCCTTATATAAGCCCTAGTTACAGAAGACGATGCTACTTTACTGGCCCCACAAATTTATTTGTGTACTTACAAAGTCTGCTTAATGAACAACGCATACTTACAACAGATCTCGAAATTGCTCAGTAGAGAGAAGTTATACGACCCACCTCTAGTGTTTAACTTAGAGCCTGTTAGCTTATATCTACTGAGCTAATGATGTTCTGACTTTGCGATATACTAATAGATTTACAAGTAAGTTTCTTTTTAAGATGAGGAAACATTTTTATCAAAGCAACTACTTCTCCATTTCGGAATAATGTAACTGCTGACATGGCAATATTCCAAAGCCATTGAAACTAATTTATTTCTAACATGAGCAAGAAATTAAATTGCAATTAGTACTACTCCATGTATTAGCGACAGCTAATTTCCCCTGATGAGCTAAAGAACTTGCTAAATATTCACTTTTTAGAGACATTGAGAAAGACTAATTGCAGACCAGCACTACTCCCAGCGGCGGGTAGAGCTTCAGTGGCTTAGTAATATTCTAATTGCTTTTGGGAGAGATACACTCTAAAGGTGCCATAGGAATTGATTTGTCACCACTGAAATTAACTGCTGGGGTCACAGATATATATACGTTTAATATATGTGTAATATTTCAATGATATTTGAGAGAAAAAATACTCTAAGATATAACAAAATTCAAATGCGACCAAAACTATATAAGGAACGAGTCCTGCTGAATATGCTGACCGAAATATTCACTGGAATCCACTCAATAAATTTATAACGATTTGACAGTGATCACCTTCCAAAGAAGTATATAACCATTTGTATAGCTCTCTATTTTAATGCGTCTTCATAACCGGGTCATTTTTCATACTTGTTACACCTACTTTACAGTACAAATACACCCACACACACACACACATCACTCTTCACTTGGAGTCCTTCAAATTTATGTCAGTGATACAGGATAGATCTACAGTAACAAACTAATTAGAATCTTATGAGGTAAGCCAGATCTTGCAAGAAAGGGAGAGCTATGCAGATTGCATATTTTTAAAGTTTTAGAACAAACTGGCTAAGGTCCCTCAGGGAAGACTTATTAAGAATCTGTAGTAATGAGGAGAATAAGTGGATATGTGTTGGAATGGATACAAAAAAACTTACTTAGAAGGAAGG
>JAXCGZ010021943.1:12500-22500 GCA_037179515.1 Halocaridina rubra | reverse complement strand
TTATTATTATTATAATAATAATAATAATAATAATTACTATTATTATTATTATTATTATTATTATAATAATAATAATAATAATAATAATAATAATAATAATAATAATAATAATAATAATAATAATAATAATAATAATAATAATAATAATAATAATAATAATAATAATGATGATAATAATAATAATGATAATAATAATAATAATAATAATAATAATAATAATAATAATAATAATAATAATAATAATAATAATAATAATAATAATAATAATAATAATAATAATAATAAAAATAATAATAATAATAATGATGAAAATAATAATAATACTAACAATAAATTAAACCTATTACTATTTGGTAATAAAATAATAATAATTAGAAATACTGAACATAAGGTAAAAAGACCAAACTGAATTAAATGCTAATTTAATAATTTTTGAAATGTGTTCAACAAATCAAAGAAATACAATAGTAGTTACAGTAAGAAAAAAAAAACATGTATTTTTTGGCGAAAATGACATAGTTCCTATATGATGCAATACTATTTTTTTTTTTAAAGAAAAATGGGGACAGTGGTTAAATGAACAAACAGTATAAATATCAGGATAATGGAGACGAAGGGCAAACGATCAAATGCTACATACATACATACATGTATGTATGTATATACATACATAGAGTGAGAGAGAAAACAAACAAAATTAAGCTTGACTGGAGAAAGCGGACACAATTAGATACACAAAAGAAAAAAGAAAAAGAAAAAGCTTGGAGACTGCCGTTGAAAGATCAAATAATAAAAAAAAAGGTAACATTATATATATAAAAAAAATAACCCGACGAATAAATAAATAATAATTAAAATTAATTTCTGTACCATGACATAGAAATTATATACATGAAAATTAAATGTATATAATTAATATGAATGTCATATAACAACAGTTAGGCGAAATGGACGTAGAGCTTGAGTCAATGAAAAAATATTATTTTTCAAATTAAATAGACACACTGGTAATATAATATATATAAAAAAATCTTAGGCTAAAACGGACACGTGGTCAAATAATAAATAAAACATGAATGGAACATGAAATTAAACCAATTATCAATGTTTAATGCAAAAAGGTCACGGTGGTTAAATCGTTTTAAACTCATTATAGTAATTGCAAAATGAACATAGTGGTTCATGGAAGAAAAAACTGAAAATATGTAAGGAACCTGAATATTCATGGAATACATATACACACTCTGGGGTAAAATCTTTAAGGAATATAATAATGACAGAATTAAATTGTTCCGGTTTTACGTCACGGACTCCCTTTTCTACCAAGGGCTAGGACGGTTGCCTTCTTGCGAAGGACTTGTTTTGGCAGATGTAATCCTTACCCTGAGTGCATGCCATTGCTAACCTCAGACCGTGACGAGGAGCGAACCCTTGACCAGCCGCCTCAGAGTCGCGGACGCTACCGCTTGAGCCACGGTGACTACTACAGAATTAAATTAGCTAAGGGAAAAAATAAAAAAATTACATAAAAGAATAGAAAAAAATTATATGTATACTCTCTCTCTCTCTCTCTCTCTCTCTCTCTCTCTCTCTCTCTCTCTCTCTATATATATATATATATATATATATATATATATATATATATATATATATATATATATATATATATATATATGAACAAATAAATTCAAGGCATAAACATATTCAAGTTATAAAACTAATTAAGGAAAAACAAATATTTAAAAAAAATAAAGATATTTGGGGAAAATAAGAAAAAAGTACACAGTGTTGAAATGAGTTAAATCTAATGAGATACCTGAGAATATTCCCAAAGCTTAGCAGCAGACTTATGCTCTTCAGAAGGAGGAAAATATCACAAGAATATTCTGGCAGATGATGATGATGATGATGATTGGTAAAACTATTCGTCTTCGAAGGGAGGAAAAGTCTATGCAAATGTATTCTCAGAATTAAGGAAAATAAAAGAATAAATATGCATATATAACATGGATGAGTAGTGAGATATTACTGAATAGCTTCTAAAATATCGCAATGACGCATGTGCTGAATCAGCAGGTTTATGGAGTACACCATAAACGTAAGGTTTATGGAGAAGAACAATAGCTTCTTGATGAGAGATGGACCTTTTTTCTTTTTTTCTTTTTTCTTATATATCGGCAGCTTTTCCCATGTTCATAGAGGGTGTTTGTTTTTCAATATCTTCTGGAAATCAGAGATGTTTTTGGCTCAAAGTTTTACGATCGGATGCAAACCCTGACACTAGCCCTAGCCCTCTCCGTTGATCCGGGCTTGGGAGTTGCCCCCAAATAAACTGACTAGCTCCCCCAGTAGTTTTGTTTTTGAGCTCAGGCTTTGATCAGAATAAAAGGCAGCTCCGTTGCACTTGTGTTTGAAAAAAAAATAGCTAATGTTTACTTTCACACTACCATCGAGTAAAATTTAAGAAATATTGAAAAACATCTAAAGGTTAAAGGTCTCCAATGAAAGGCAGAAGCAATGGATAGTGATAACACTAGAGCCAGACTATATACCTACAATACAGGTCCCCCTTCAATCACGTGGATCAAGTGATATCCATACAATAGTTGAATAGTCAGGTAGCCCTAAAGGAAACCACCAACCTCCTGATGAATGGCTTAGTTTACTCGGTAACGACATGAGACAGTGAGAGCTACTCCGAACCCGGGCCAGGATCGAACCTGGAGCCTGTATATTACCCGCCCCACAAAAAAAAGAGTAAATTATTCAATTATCAACTAATTTCTTAACCGAAAGTGAACGAACCTAAGTAAGTAAACCAAACCTAACCTCACATTTAATAAATTTCAAGATTTTTTTTTTATTCCTGGGGTGTGTGAAAGTATATATTTACGGAAAGTACACATTATATATATATATATATATATATATATATATATATATATATATATATATATATATATATATATATATATAGAGAGAGAGAGAGAGAGAGAGAGAGAGAGGAGAGAGGAGAGAGAGAGAGAGAGAGAGAGAGAGAGAGAGAGAGAGAGAGAGAGAGAGAGAGAGAGGAGGAGAGAGAGAGGTAATGATTTTACTGAAGAAATGGTTTTGATTTCAACTAATACTGTAGAGTACCTTGGTAGCGCAGAGGTTAGAGTACTCGCCTCTGGAAGAGACGAACCCTCGTTCGAGCTCCCCGCGGGGCGTTAGGGAGAGTATCCAACTTTAATTATCCACCTCCAATGTCTGTGTCCATCCCCATTCGAATGGGGATTGATTATAACTTAATAATGGTAAATAAATAAAAAATACCATTTCCGTTCCAACATTTGCTTTGTAATATTACTGAAATAGATCTTGAACATCAGCCTCTGGGGGAGGAAATCAGCTCACCTCAGTGCCGGTCCCAAACCCGGGTAAATAGGGAGGGTTGGTCTATGGAAGAGCATGCGACCATAAAATCCTAAGGGTGGTTTACACAGTCAAACGGTTCGTGGAATGCGGTTCGACAGACAAGTTTTTGAAGTGATGTTCTAATGTGTGAACGGGGTATTTGGTCGTCGAACACGTTCCGTGTTCGACAGACAAGTGTTTGAAGTGATGTTCGAACGTGTGAACGGGGTATTTGGTTGTCGAACACGGAACGTGTTCGACAACCAAATACCCCGTTCACACGTTCGAACATCAGTTCAAACACTTGTCTGTCGAACCGCGTTCGACGAACCGTTTGACCGTGTAAACCCCCCTTTAAACCAAAACAAATACCTTGTCTCCTAAGAGGCTAGAGAGAATCAGCGCCCACACATGACCAAGGGAAAAGTTGCCGATGAAGAAGACTAAATATAACATCTTTACAATATCGTTGTATTTAATTGAGCTACATCAGCACGTACTATTAATCATCTCTATTTTCCTCCTTTTATGATATTACTAAGCTACGTATTCAGCTTCGTAGTATTACTGAACTAAATACTTAATCTCCAAGGTCACTTGAACATAGGTGTTCATATTTTAGGCTATGATAATAATAATAATAATAATACATACATACATATACCGTGGCTGTTTCCCCTTTAAAAGTGGGGGTAGCCGACATAAAAAAAGAAACAGTTTGGGGAGCAGTTATACTCCCCTCTACCCTCCCTCTTCTTTGATGCCTCACAGGAGGTTGGTACTACTACTACTACTACTACTACTACTACTACTACTACTAATAATAATAATAATAATAATAATAATAATAATAATAATAATGCAAAACGAAACCGACGTTTGCTACCCTTTTAAAATATTTATCAGGTCATCAGCGTTGCCAACATCAGCGATATATATATATATATATATATATATATATATATATATATATATATATATATATATATATATATATATATATATATATATATATATATATATATATATATGTTCCGGTTTTACGTCACGGACTCCCTTATCAACCAAGGGCTCGGACGGTTGCCTTCTTGCGAAGGACTTGTTTTGGCAGATGTAATCCTTACGCTGAGTGCATGCCTTTGCTAACCTCAGACCGTGGCGGGGCGCGAACCCTCGACCTGACGCCTCAGAGTCGGAGACGCTACCGACTGAGCCACGGCGACTACTCAGCGATATATATATATATATATATATATATATATATATATATATATATATATATATATATATATATATATATATATATATATATATAGTATATATATATATATATATATATATATATATATATATATATATATATATATATATATATATATATATATATATATATATATATATATATATATATATATATATATATATATATATATATATATATATATATATATATATATATATACATGTGTGTGTATGTGTGTCTGGACCTTCGTTATAGCAACGACATAGCGCCTCCCTGACGTCACACGTTCCTTATGAACTAACTTTCCCGGAAAATCCAAAACAAATGGATTTTATGGTGCAAAAATGCTCAGAAAAATAACATCCAATATTATCGTTATTATTACTTTCATTCATTTTTACTCATCTCTATTTATCTTATTTTTATTTATTACTTTCTATAAATGATTCTAAATAAATTAATCCGTTACTTATTTGTGCATCCAATCTTTAGCGAATCAGTGGTTAAAGGGCGGTTTACACGGTCAAACGGTTCGTCGAACGCGGTTCGACAGACAAGTGTTTGAAGTGATGTTCGAACGTGTGAACGGGGTATTTGGTTGTCGAACACGGAACGTGTTCGACAACCAAATACCCCATTCACACGTTTGAACTTCACTTCAAACACTTGTCTATCGAACCGCGCTAGACGAACCGTTTGATCGTGTAAACCTCCCTTTAGGACTTGCCTCCCTCCAAAGACGTAGCGAATTAGCATCTTTAAGTCGACTCATACAAGATGAAAAGGGTAGTTAGGTCCTTATTATTTCACTTCTTACTCTAAAAGCAGTAGTTACCGTGGCTCAAGCGGTAGCGTCCGCGACTCTGGGGTGTCAGGTCGAGGGTTAGCGCCCCGTCACGGTCTGAGGTTAGCAAGGGCATGCACTCAGGGTAAGGATTACATCTGCCAAAACAAGTCCTTCGCAAGAGGGCAACCGTCCTAGCTCATGGTAGAAAAGGGAGTCCGTGACGTAAAACCGGAACAACAACAACAACAAGTATAAAAGCAAAATCTTTCGAAGTTCAGTGGAGTACAGGAGAGGGTAGTAGAGTACCTGCCATTTACTCAGGAAGTCTCATATTTAATTTTCCAAGTTGGTTTGCAAAACCTCTCTTCCCCAGAATCAATTGTCGATAAAATGAGATCGCTTTGGTTCTTGCATGAAAGATAGCCCTCGCCAACTCATCAGCTTCAGTGAGTATCAGTTGTGTGGGACAAGAGAGAAGCAGCATTCTGGTGAGCTTTAGGCTTCGAATAGAGCAAAACATACAATCATTATTTATTTTTTTTTATCAAGAGAAAGATAGTAACTATTATTTATATTCATATAGCTTTTATGTGTTCTCGGCAATGAAGTTAGATTCCGAACATAATATGCACACACACACACACACGTGTGTGTGCGTATATATATATATATATATATATATATATATATATATATATATATATATATATATATATATATATATATATATATATATATATATATATATATATATATAACGAGATGCCATTTAATCTTGTAAATATGAATATTTAATCTACGATGCTTAAGAGAAATCAACGAGTACCTTGGAGCATGGCGCTTACAAGTATGCTAATCTATTCATCTTCAGAGGTAAATAAAGAAGAGTAACTCATAATGCTGTTAAGGGCTAAGGAGCTCCGTTTGCTTTTGCATTCGTAAACCGAATATTCACACACATACACAAACATATATATATATATATATATATATATATATATATATATATATATATATATATATATATATATATATATATATATATATATATATATATATATATATGCGTGTGCGTATATATATATATATATATATATATATATATATATATATATATATATATATATATGCGTGTGTATATATATATATATATATATATATATATATATATATATATATATATATATATATATATATATATATATATATATATATATATATATATATATATATATATATATATATGCGTGTGCGTATATATATATATATATATATATATATATATATATATATATATATATATATATATATATATATATATATATATATATATATATATATGTGTGTGTGTGTGTGTGTGTGTGTGTATGTGTGTGTGTGTGTGTACCATACAGTTCAAATCATCAGGTTTTTTCTCTGATATATTACAGACGCGTACCAACGCACGCACACGTTCACAAAGCTTTCATATTACATGAAATGAACTAAAATAGAGAGAGCATGCTTTTGAGAGAGCAGAAATTACTAGAAGAGAAACAATAATAAGAGATCTCATTGAAAGTAATAAACAGCTAACCCCCCCCCCCTCCCGCAGTCAGAACTCCAAACAATTCATGGAAGGTAATTATTACAAAATTCCAGGGAAATTCTCAATGGTTCTGTCCCTTCCTATCACTCAAAAGGTCCCAAGTTCCACCTCCCCTTAGATCAATGATTCTCAAAGTTCCAAGTCACATTCTTTACCTTCATACGTACATATGCACTGGATAGATCCTCCTTGTAAAGGGGTGGTCGAGTCAAAGCACACATATTCATAAGAAGCCAATATATCCAAGTCACCAATTTTTAGCAAGATGATATTAAAGAGTCACTACAGCCTCCTTCTCCAAGAGGTTCAGTATGTTCACAGATTAAGAGGGCCAGAATGTATTTGTCGTGGAGACTAGCTGTTGCACGTGGTTTACCTCCATCACGTCATCTCAAGACAAATTGCACCGCCCCTCCCCCCCAAAAAAAAAATCACCCTTTATAAGCGAATAGTTCCTACAACGAATAAGAGAGGAGCGTCACATTTTTGCGAACTGCTAATACATGATAGCCCGTAATAGTTGTCTAATATCGGTATATCATTTCATATATATATATATATATATATATATATATATATATATATATATATATATATATATATATATATATATATATATATATATATAAACACTCATAAACATATAGAGAATCACTTAGGAAAGATGTACAATGAGAATGAATCTATATAAAGACCAGGACTGGTCAATTTTTTCAAGAGGTATTTGGCATCCAGCTTCCCAGATTTCTCATCCACAAAAAAAAAAAAAAAAAAAAAAAAATCTAACTTACCGTATCTATCAAATGTATGCTTAATTTTAAAACCTAGTAGAAGTAATTGCATAACCACACGATGCAAAATGGCGCCTCAAAAACAGAAAGTTGGGCTAAAATATATCTGGATATCCACGGAAGTGACTGGGTGAAGCCCTTGATCTTTAACATACTCCGCCCACAATCAGATGATTTGCCTACGCTCCGCCTCCCTTCCCTTAGGTTAGGTTAGGTGATCATCACAGAAAAAGAAAAATGAAAGAAGCACAACTAGCTGTTTTAAACGGTGAGCATGCCAAATAAGAGATCATGTGAGAGGGAGGAGGGAGGCGGAGCCTAGCTACATCAGCTGACTGTGGGCGGAGCATGTTAAAGATCAAGGGCTGCACCCAATCGCTTCCGATATCCACACGTATTGGAGGGGAAAAGTAAATGAGTAAGAAAGTGGCATTCATGAGGTGTTCTTTTTGAGTTAGTAGTAGAGTTAAAGTGGTAGTCTCCGCGGCTAAATGGTAGCGTCAGCGACTCTGTGTCGGCAGGTCGAGGGTTCGCGTCCCGTCACGGACTGAGGTTAGTAAGGGCATACACTCAGAGTAACGATTACACATGCCAAAACAAGTCCTTCTCAAGAAGGCATCCGTCCTAGCCCTTAGTAGAAAAGGGAGTTCGTGACGTAAACCGAATCAGTAGAGTTAAAGTGGTGGCAGTTCATTCCATAAAGCAGAGAGCCAAACATTCTCAGTATGCTTGAAATAAGAAACAGAACTGTGCAGGGACAAAAAGCAATCAAAATAATAAAATATATTATACTATAACATATATATATATATATATATATATATATATATATATATATATATATATATATATATATATATATATATATATATATGTGTGTGTGTGTGTGTATGTTTGTGTGTGTGTGTGTGTGCGTGTGTGTGTGTATGTATGTATGTATGTATGTATGTATTTATGTGTGTATGTATGCATATGTCTGTACATATGCGTGTATGTGTATATACAGTACACACACACACACACACACACACACACACACACACACACACATACATATATATATATATATATATATATATATATATATATATATATATATATATATATATATATATATATATATATATATAAAGTATACAAATCCGCCAATATAAAACCCAGCAAGTACCGAAACTACAATTTTTAATGAGATCAAGGAATGAGTGTATTTGTCTATAAGACCAAACTCCTGAAGATGCCGTCAGACCTCATAGGCTATGCCACACAATAAATGATATGCTTACTGAGCATGCAGAGTTGACTATGAATACCTCCTCCGTGTTCCCATGCGTGTCGGATGAGTCGACTAAATGGGTTGGAGGGATAGGACTTGGAAGCCCCTCCTTGGTATTTTCCTCCCGCAAAGAGCTAAATATTTGCTTTGATTCAGCCACCTTCTCTATACGGTGGATTATGGCTTTTGAAAATAGATAGCAGACAAGAAACGCAATTACCCTCTCCTACTTATCACCAGGAGGTTCTGGCGAAGAAAGCTGCAAAACAAAGCGCCCTAGGGAGTTAGAACAATGCATGCTGGATCTAGAAAGATAAGAGACAAAGTTGCACCCAACTCTTAAGCACTCATCAGCAAAAATGAGTGCTAGAGTACTGAAAATGTTATATCTTTTTGTAAACACTGGAAATGGGATTCGGTTTTACGTCACGAACTCCCTTTTTTACTAAGGGCTAGGACGGTTGCCTTCTTGCGAAGGACTTGTTTTGGGTGATGTAATCGTTACCCTGAGTGTATGCCTTTACTAACCTCAGTCCGTGACGGGGCACGAACCTTCGACCTGCCGCCTCAGAGTCGCAGACGCTACCATTTTGCCACGGAGACTACTTTGTACACACCGGAATTATAGTAAATAAAAGAGTAAGGCATTGTCCTTTGGTAGATGTGTAAAGATAGAGGTAAAGCAATACACCCATTTGCTTTCCATTACTATCATGTGTGCAGCAGTGACTGCTCAAAGTTAGGAGCTTTATGTACATATTATAAATGTCGGATATATAATTGGGAGAGGCTTTGTTTTTCTGTGGATGGAGATGAAATAGCACCTCATTGCTTTCTAGTACTAGGTCATGTATGTAGGGACCCTGGTAGCGCAGTGGGGTTAGGAAGGGCATCCGGTCTTCATTCCCAAGCTCCAACCTGC